>CAUYON010153412.1:0-36544 GCA_963573935.1 Arctocebus calabarensis | reverse complement strand
TTTTCTTTTTTTCTTTTTTCCTTTTTTTTTTTGAGACAGAGCCTCAAGCTGTCACCCCTGGATAGAGTGCTGTGGCATCACAGCTCACAGCAACCTCCAATTCCTGGGCTCAAGCGAGTCTCTTGCCTCCGCCTCCCAAGTAGCTGGGACTACAGGCACCTGCCACAACGCCTGGCCATTTTTTGGTTGCAGCCATCATTTTTTGGTGGGCCCGGGCTGGATTCGAACCTGCCAGCTCAGGCCTTAGCCTGTTGAGCCACAGGCGCTAAGCCATAGTCCCTTGAAGTTAATTGTTATTCCTGGAAAGTGGCTCTGAGACCTGCAGCTGCCCAACACCCTCCTGTTCTGAGCATACCATTTCTTCTCTGCCTTTCTTTTGGAGAACTTCTACTCAGCCTTCAAAGCCCTGCTCAGATGGAAGAGACCCAGCCCTCTTCCCAGCCCTGAACATATCCCTACAGGCTATGGCTCTAGATCTTAAATGCCCAGTACAGTTCTTAGGATGGTCAGGGCTCTGCTACCAACTTTGAGACAGTCAGCTAATGTGGCACAGTCTTTCCACCTATCAAGGAGGCTGCTGTATCTCCCATCTGGGTACCATGGGGCCAGATGACCAGTGAGGTGTGCAGTGCATGCACTGGAAAGCGTGGCCAGCTAGGGCAATACCTGCAGAAGAGTGCTTGGCAGGTGTCCTGGAAAGGCTGTAGCACAGTAGGTGGTGGTGGCCACACAAGGTCACGGCCATAGAGTGGGGGCTGCCGCGCAGCCTGGAATCTCCGCTGCAGCTCAGCCAGGTGAGCACGTACCTTGTGCCTCCGGAACCAGCGCATGATGGTATACACAGCTCTTAGCCGCCTGCAGCGCCACCTTGCCAAGGTGCCACGCCAAGCCTGGTTGGGCCGGGAGCAATGGGATACACAGTCAAGCCCAGCCAGGCCCCAGTCTCCTAACCCAACCCTAATCCTAAGCCTTCATGGAGCACCCCCTTGCATGTTTCCAAGGAGACTGGCCCAACCCCTGGCTCCAGGAGCCATGTCCATTTGGTTGGTGGTTGATTCCTGAATGGGCATGTGGCCAGCTACACTAGAGCCCTACTCAAGGCTCTATAGAGTCTCAGAAAAGAGATGCTTGCCTATTCCAGGCTTTTAAAGCTGGGAACTGACACTGATGGGGACCCCAATTCCCCCCAGGGAGAAAGCCCACATGAGAAGAGAGATACGGACAGATGCAGGTGGTTTCTTCCTGCTTACAAGGGCAACTGCTAATGAGTTCACCTGGAATCTGACCTGGTTTAGACTTAGCCTCCAACTCCCAGGATATCCCAAGACAGAGAGATACCCCAAGAATGGGACCATCAAAACCCGGACTGTGGGCGGCACCTGTGGCTCAGTGGGTAGGGTGCCAGCCACATATGCCGAGGGTGGCAAGTTCAAATCTGGCCCTGGCCAAACTGCAACGAAAAAATAGCCAGGCATTGTGGCAGGCGCCTGTAGTCCCAGCTACTCAGGAGGCTGAGGCAAGAGAATCTCCTAAGCCCAGGAGTTGGAAGTTGCTGTGAGCTGTGAGGTCACAGCACTCTACCAAGGGTGATAAAGTGAGACTCTGTCTCTACAAAAAAGATAAATAAATAAAAAACCCAGACTGGAAACCTTGCAAGAAAAGCAGTTCAGGGCTGGCTGGGCACGGTGGCTAATGCCTATAATCCTAGCAATCTGGGAGTCCAAAGTGGGTGGATTGCTTGAGCTCACAAGTTCGAGACCAGTATGAGCAAAATCGAGGCTCTCATCTCTACTAAAAATAGAAAAAAAACTGAGGCAAGAGGATCACTTGAGCCCAAGTTGGAGGTTTCTGTGAGCTATGATCCCACAGCACTCTACTGAGGGCGACAGCTTGAGACTTTGTCTCAAAAAAAAAAAAGAAAGAAAGAAAGAAAGAAAGCAGTTCAAGGATCCACAGATGTAAACAGACTTCAGCAATATAGCAATGGATCACAGTGTACGGACCCTGAGTACAACAGTACCATCAGGAGACAACTGGGGAAACCTCAGTACAGACTGGGAATTGAAGACCATACATAGTTTGAGGTTTCCAAACGAGGACAGTGGTGCTATACAACCCCTGTGTCTAAGAGGAGATGACAGAGGTAACAACAAACGCAGGGCTGGTTAGATTTTAGACTTTTAGAAGATGTGATGAGCAATAATGGGACCACTGAGGACATTTGAATATGGATACCACATTAGATACCATATTTTGCCATGTATAATGCGTATTTTTCAGGAAAAAGCTTTTGTTTTAATTTTTATTTATTTATTTGCAGTTTTTGGCCAGAGCTGGGTTTGAACCTGCCACCTCTGGCATATGGGGCTGGTGCTCTACTGCTTTGAGCCACAGGTGCTACCCTGTTTTAATTTTTAATTCAAATTTTTACTTGTTTATATTTAGGTACTTGTTCTTTGTATTATACAGTATTTTTGTAAAAATATCAGATTGCTAGATTGCTAGCCCCTGCCTGAAGAGTATGAAGAGAAATATGTTGCTATTCATTGGCCAAAAACACTTTTGTTGCAAGTCTGTGGTAAATTCAACAAACCAATTACCATATTCTAGGGTATTTTTTGCACATCAGTATCTGCTTTTTAGAGTTACATGTTTAATGCACAAGCATAAACAAAAGAATTTAAAACATTTATATAGATACAGAATTAGTACTAGTCATGTGTAATTCACATCCTTATTTTTTCCTCAAAAATTTGGGCAAAAGGTGTGCAATATAAATGACAAAATATGGTATTCAAGTATGTAGGTTATTACTTTATCAGTGTTAAGTTACTTGAATGTGCTAATGTTACCATGGCTACAAAGGAAAATGTCCTTGTTCTTGGAATATACCTGCTGAAGTATTTAGGGGTGTCATGACTTTATATAGTTCAAGAGAAAATATAGATAGATACATGTACAAATGTGTGTGTATGGCGAGAGACAGAGAGAGAGAGAAAGATGAGAGGTGGGGAGAGAGAGAGAGAGAGAGAGAGAACACCAAAGAAACAGAAATAGAGGGAGGGTTTGGAAGGAGGGGGCACCCTTGCAGTAATCCAAGTGAAGAGCTTATGACATAGTACTAGTTCTTTAACTTTTCTATAGGCTTGAATTGTTCCAAAATGAAAGTTGTGGGGAAAAAGGAAAGAATCCTTATCCTTTGGAAATACATACTAAAATAGTTATGGCTGCAATGACTTGTTGGGATAAAGATGTTAGCCTCTACATAAAATCGTGCCATCCATGAGGTGACATGGTGGAAGCTGGGCAACCAACACCACCCTAGATAGACTTTTCTTTCCTAATAAGTAGTTCAAAGGAAAGAAGGCGGGAAAGAGGGAATGAAGAAAGAAGGAAGGAGGCGAGGGAATGAAAGGAGACCAGATTCCTGAAAACCTTGTTTTGAGCATTGGATCCTATTGCTCCTGAAGCTGGCAGCCACAGAACTATTGTACCTCAACTGTGTCTGTACTTTTTGCTTAAGTCAGTTTCAATCCTGGCCTGGCTCCATCAAGCAGAGACTCCTGTGGCACCTATAAGTGCACTTGTGGTCCCCAGAGCACATGCATCTCCTCCATGGTGTGTCCCCACCCCCGCACCTTCTGCAACAGCAGCACGATGATGGGGATGAGACGGGCTCTGCTCTGCTCCAGTGTGACCAGCGTCCGGGGTGAGCGGATGAACAGTTTGCTATGGCCAAAGGCCACATCCCCCTGCAGCCTGTGCTGCTCCAGGAGAGCACTCACAGCTGCCTTGTCAGAGCCCAGCAGGTGGTTGGGCCATGTGTACTCACAGGTCATCTTGTACCTGTCACCACAGGATAGGGCAGTGAGGATGAGCCAAGGGAGGGAGTGAGAACCTGCTCTACCCACCCCACCCTTGGGAGACGGAGGGGTGCTGAGAGTCCTGGGGCACCCGTGACACCCGTGTTCATGTGTGTTCCCCGACAGTGTCCTCCTATATATCCTCATGGACACTGCAGTGCTCTGAGCCCAGCTGCATGACATTTTGTGAAGCACTGTGTAGGGTCCCTCTGCTCCTACTCCCTGGGCTCCACCCAGGGACTCCAGCCCACAGAATGATGGGTGTTAGTGCCAGTACCTGAGCAGGAACCGAGAATACGGCTGGCGGGATGCAAAGCCAGCCCTGCGAACCCTCACATTCTCCAACAGGCCCAGATATGCGACCTGATGGCGACAGTGGTCCTCGTCCAGCCTCCCTGCCACCTTGTCCTCATTGGGCTTAATACAGCGGATGTAGAAGGGTTCCTGTGGGCACAGAGGGGACTTGGAGGGGGCCTCAGCCCTATGGATCCTGCCCTAAGCCAGGAACTTCCCTGACTCCCAAGATCCTAGGCCAGGACAAGCATCGGGGACAAGGGAAATCACTGCAGAACAAGGCCCTGGAAGCCTGAAGAGCTAGGGCAGGAGCCAGCGAGGAGGCTGGGCCCAGGGCCAGTCTCCAGCCCCGGGAGCAGGAGTGGGCCTCACCGCTCTCCTTGTTTTCTCCTTCTGAGAGGGGCTGATGTTTCTGGATTCTATTGTTGTCCTGCCATGTTCCCTTGACCCAGGTTCCTGCTGTCTTTGGGCCCAAAGCTCCCCAAGAAAGCTAGTGCCAGTTTCCTGTCCCTTTGATACCTGCTACCAGAAGAGTCTGCAGCTCTTGGCAGGAGCTTGGCTTGGGTCTCCCCCTGACCCCTTCCTGCCCGAGAGACAATGAGGTGAGAGCAAGGCTGGGTTCGAATTTGGTGAAGTCCTCAGTGATTGATCCTGCCTCAGCCCAGCTCCTGAGCCCCCACATCTAACTTGTACTGTGTTCAGGGTCCCCAAGCTGGAGCAGATGTGACTCATACAGACAGGATGACACCCTACCCCACTATCCCTCATGATGTGCAGAGGTGGTCAGCAGTGCTACTTGGAACTCAGGGCCCAGAGAAGAATCCAGAAAGGCAGGGGTGGGGTGGGGTGGGATGTACCTTGGAGGCCAGGTTCTCCACCAGAGCCACCATGGAGTTCTTGAAGAGTGTGCCAGCCGTCAGGGGGCGCTTGGTCACTTCTGTGATGTCCTGCTGCCCCTCTGGCCACATTGCTCGCAGGGTGGGGTCCATGCTGCAGACACAAGTGTCATTACTAGATACCCCCCAGGGAGAGCAGCCTCACCCACCCCCACCTTAGCTTTGAGCCTCAGGCTGTCCACCTGCCAGGTCAGGGTCCTAGCCTCTGTACCCACATGCTCAACTGGCTACACTCACCTGTTGTACAGCAACCTCTTGAAGTCCTGGAGGAGGAAATCTCTGTTCTTGTCAATGAAGCCCTCCACGGAGTACCTGCCGGGGTGGGAAGGGCGGGGTGCTAGGGCAGGGGCTGGGCCTATAAGAGTACTGACAACCCCTAGTAGGTCCCCAACCTCCTCCCCTGCTCTTTTCCAGCTCAGCCTCTCTCTCCCTGCCACCTGGCTTCTCCTTCTTCCCCCTTATACCTCCCTTCTCTTTCATCACCTAAGACTCCCTCCCTCAGGAGAAATTTCTCTCCTGGAAGATGAATTGAGTAGTGAAGTCCCCATCTCTGAAGCCAAATGTCCTAGCACTGAGTCCCAGGTCTACCATATGCACGCTTGCTGTGTGACCTTGAGTGCACCATTCCACCTCTCTGTACATCGATTAATTACTTGGAACAGTGCCTACTGAGCTTTGATGACTATCAGGGACTACAAGTATAACCAGGAAACCTGAGGCTCTCCACCCGCAGCACTTGCGAAGGTTCTGATTTGGGGGAACAGTTTTGACATCTGGATGCTGTGTCTTCATCGTCTACTCTATTACCTCTCCTTGAGAAGTTCATACTAGACACTTGTACCTCTCTGTGAGTCACCTCAAATAAATTAATAATCATCATGACAATCTCTGACCTTTGTGCCCAGAGCATGGCTGGAGGACACAGTGACGCGTCACCTGGGAGCTTGTGAGAAATGCAGAATCTTGGCCCCCTCTGCCTCTTCTATCCCCACCATGTCAACCTCTAGCCCTCCCAGCAGATGCTGGCATGCGAAGGCCCAGACATGAAATGTGGGTGTTTGTTAAAAGCCTGCTGATGGGGCGACACCTATGGCTCAGTGAGTGGGGCGCCTGCCCCATATACTGAGGGTGGTAGGTTCAAACCCAGCCTCAGCCAAACTGCAACAAAAATAGGCAGGCGCTGGGTGGTCCCTGTGGCTCAGCGAGTAGGGCGCTGGCCCCATATACTGAGTGTGGCGGGTTCAAACCCCACCCCGGCTGAACTGCAAAACAAAAAAATAGCTGGGCATTGTGGCGGGCGCCTGTAGTCCCAGCTACTCGGGAGGCTGAGGCAAGAGAATCGCCTAAGCCCAAGAACTGGAGGTTGCTGTGAGCTGTGACACCACAGCACTCTACTGAGGATGACAAAGTGAGACTCTGTCTCTTAAAAAAAAAAAAAGAAGAAGCCCGCCAATGAACGCAGCCAGGGCTAAGAACCACTATCCTCAAACCTGTTTGCTGCTCTTTAGTTATGACTCTGGTGATGGGCGGACTGTCAGTGTCCTAAAGGGATGGGGTGGCAGAAGGGCTAATGATGTTCCATCTTCTGGCCATTCCCCTGTGACACATAGGCCCTGTGGGAAGGCCCAGGATGCAGGGAGGAAGGGTGCCCTTACGTGACGTCCCCTGCATAGTGCTTGATCCGGAAGTCTCGGCCGAACTCCATGGTCTTGTCTGTGGGGCAGAGCTATGGGGACAGGCCAAGGCCACGTCACAGAGGTGTGTGTATGCGGCAGGTCTGCCTCCATCCCACAGGGGCAGAAGAGACCACCACAGTCAGGCAATGACAGTAAAGCCGCCCAAGCCCCACCAGGCCCAAGCCGATCCCCAGCCCACTGTGCCAGCACTGGGACAGATGCGGGCACCTGGCGGCTGGTGTAGTGCGGGTGGTGGCGGTGGTTTGTGTCCAGGGACTGCAGGAAGATGCGGTCGGTAATGGTGCCCGCGGCACTGCAGGCCTCGTCCAGCACAGCCAGGATGCCCCGGTGGGGCCGCTCCACAAGGTCCACGATGGTGGCATTATTGAAATATTCAACCTGGGGTGGGGGCAGCCAGCAAGGCAGCTGCTGAGGACCTCCCTCCCCTCTGGCACCCAGGGGCCTCTCCTCCCAGGGGCTCCCGACACCCGTGCACCCCGCCTGCCGCGTCCTCCCCCGGCACGGTGCTCACACTCTGCCAGGTGATGCCCTCCCGCTCGTACTCTTCCTGCTCCTGCTTCAGGATGAGCTGGATGAAGAGCTGCTGCAGCTTCTCGTTGCAGTAGTTGATGCAGAACTGCTCGAAGCTGGTGGGGGTGGCCTTTCAGAGGGCTGTTGCTCCTTGCGGAGCAAGTGTTAACGGATGGGCCTCCCCCCAAATCTCCCCGGTGCTCACTGAGGGGTCTGGTGCCAGGCTGCTGCATGGCTTCCCTGTGGATTATGCAGCCTGCACCCACCTCCAGCAGACACAGTGTGGTGGAGTTGGGTCACAGCCCAGAGAAGCAAGCCCTATAATTTTGCCTTCCATCAGGACACTAAAGGCTGGGGGTATAGCTGGGGCAGGCTTGGGGATGTTAATCTTGGGCCCAGGGACCAGCCAGGACAAAGTCAGTCATTCCTGCTTCCCAACCCCAGCAAGCTTCCGGGGACTAAGTGGCCACAGGAGCTGAAGGTCAGAGATCGGGTCCCACCTGTTAACAGGGAACACCTCAAAGCCGTAGATGTCCAGCACGCCAATGACCGTGTCCTTGCCATCTCGCCGAGGGTCCCGGTCTCGGGCTTCCATGATGCTGTTGATCTTGTCCACCACCCACTCAAACAGCCGCTGGTACACAGCCTGCGGACAGGAGCATGTTGCTTCTTGCTGCCTCGGGCCTGCCCCCTGCCAAGACCTCCTGGGTTTCCCTCCCTCTGCCTGCCCAGGAGTACCTTAGCACAGGCGTCCCGGGCATAGCTGGCTTCAGCTGCAGTGTGGCCCTTCTCTATGACCTCCCTGCCTCCAGAGGCCACAGTGCGAGCCAGCAGGGTACGGAGCACAAGGTCCCGAGGTGTGGCTGTCAGCTCAGCCACGTGGTCCACCAGCGCCTCCTGAGCCACCACCAGGCCATCCTTCTGCATCCCTCCTTCCTCTGCCTCCACAAACTCAATGTTTCCCTGGTGATGGGGGGAACCATGAACAGTCTAAGCTCCATGGCCAAAAGGAGCCTAGATGCCCTTGGACAGGGAGGAGGGAGACAGGGGACATGGACATGGTGGGGCCCAGCTCCTGGCTGACCATCATGGGCACAGACACAGCCAGAAAAGAGGAGGGCAGGGGTACACCAGAGCTTTTGCCAAGGTCTTGCATCCAATGTGTGAAGGACACCATTGCATCCTCCCAGTAGACACAGAAGCTCTGACTGCTTACTCCTTGTGCCACTTAGAGAACTGCAGCGGAGAGGCTCTGAGTGACATGCCACAAGGTCATCCACACTGCACTTGGAGGCAGTCTGTCCAATTCATGGCTTTTACTGTGTCCAGCAGCCTCGGCCCTAACAACAGACTCTCCGCTAGATGCTGACACACACATGCTGAAGCAACTCAGCTTCCTTGGCAGGGGGAAAGTCAGCTCAGCCACATCATTGGGATATCTGGAACCATTCTGCTCCTCCCTGCCAGGGGCTCCCAGCCAGCAAATCCCTGTGGGGTTTCCCCTCCTGGGCCCTCCGAGCCAGGCTCACCAGGTGCAATATGGCAGCCAGGATGCGATACACAGACCCTACTTCTTCAGAACTGAAGCCAATGACCCTCATGGCCTCGGTTACTGCCCGGTGGCTCCTCTCGTCACTGTCCAGGGCCTGGGGGAGAAGGGGCTCACTATCCCAAGCCACACTGGGCCCAGGACACCTGCCCTCCCTTAACCTTGATTTGACTGCCCCAGGAACTTGCTCATCCCTACACATGGTCCTCTCCCTGAGACACTTTCCCTCAGCCAGAGCACCCTCCCCACTCACCTGCACAGCTCACATCAGCCTGGCCTGTGCTGAGTGCTGCCCACTCCCTGCCACCACACTCAGGACCCTGAAACTAAGCCCAGTTTGAGCCATCTGTGCTTCTCACACTCACACTGTGTACACCCATGCTGAGTCCAGCTCCCTGGCGTGTGAAATTGTACAAGGCAGGGTTTCTTTCTAAGTGCAGTTTATGCAGCTCCTTGTCCTCACTGCCCCTCAGCAACTAGAGGACAGAGATCCCTTGGTTAGAGGAATAAGCCCCCAGAACCCTCCACGCCCAATCCCTCCAGAGGCAGAAGAACAAACAGACACAAGCTGCCTCCCAAACCAACAAACCCGGGGCCAACCAGACATTGCGTGAACACTTTGTGAACCAGTGAGCTCCCAGTCAGTGGGAGCAAAGAATCTGCCAGGAAGATGCTGCCCCTGTCCTCAGACCTCATCTCAGTGGGGAGCTCAGATTCTGTGGAGATGTTGCTCCAGACCCAAGGAGACCCCACCGCATGGGGAGCTCAGAGTCCATGGAGACAGTGCCCCTGTTCCCAGACTTCCCCCATCTGGGAAGGGGAGGTAAGAGTCTATGGAGATCCTGTCAGAGTCTTAAGGAGCTCCACTGCAGTGGGAGTGCAGAGTTTCTGGAGGAACTGCCATGTTCCAAGGAGTTTACAGTCCATAGAGACTCTGTCCCTGCCCCAGTGAGCACCCACCTTAGTGTGGGCATAAGAGTCAGAAGACACACTGCCCCATCTTAGGAAGCCCTTACCTCAGGAAGGAGCTCAGAGTCTATGGAGACACTGGCTGTGTCCCAGAGACCTCCCACCTGACCCGAGTGCTCAGATTCCCTGCAGACATTGCTCTAGGCAAAGGGAGATCTCAACTCCTGCAGAGCTCAGACTCCATGGAGACTCCGTGCAAAACCTAAAACGTCCCACGCCAGCAGAGAAGACAGAGTCTGTGGAGATCCCACAGGAGTGTGAGGCAGCTTCCCTTCAGTGGGAACTCAGAGCTTGTGTAGACACTACCTATGGGCCAAGGAGTCTCCACAAACTCAACTTCATTGAACTTCAGAGTCTCTGAAGACAGTCCTTGTGTCCCAGGTAGCTCTCACCACAGAGAGAGTTCAGAGTTCTTGGTTACACTGTTTGTGTCTCAGGGAGCTCTCACCTCAGTGGAGAGATCAGACTTTGAAAAGATAACACCCATATTTCATGTACCTCTGCTTCAGCGGAGTCTGTGGAGACATGGCCCCTGTCCAAGGAAGCTCTTACCTCCAAGGGGAGTTCAGAGTTGGTAGAGATCTTGCCTGTCTCCAAGAGTGCTCCTACCTGAGTGGGCAGCCTGGAGCCCATGAAGACACTGCTTATTCTTAAGGAGTTCCCATCTATGAAGACACTGCCCCTGTTTCAGGAAGCTCCCACCTCAGTGGGGAGCTCGGCGTCTTTAAAGACACTGTCTGTATCAGGTAGCTCCATTACATGGAAGCTCAGAGTCTGTGAAAAAAACTCCATGTGTCCCAGAGAATTCCCACCTAAGTGGGGAGCTCAGAATCCATGGAATACTACCCAAGTTCCAGGAGTCTCCCACCTCAGTGGAGACTTTACAGTTTGTGGAGACCCTGCCTGAATCCCAGGGGGCTACCATGTCATGGAGAGCTCAGAGTCTATGGAGATGCTGCTCATGCCTCAAGAAAAGCTCAGAGTCCACAAAGGTACTGCCCATGTCTCAGTGAGATCCCACCTCTGTGGGGAGTGTCACTGGAGACAATGCCAGAGTCCCAGGCAGCTCTCACCTGTGCACAGAGCTCAGGGTCCATAAAGATATTGCCGTGTCATCTCAACACAGTGGGGAGCTCAGAGACCATAGAATACTGCGGGTGTCCCAGAGTGCTCCATTCCAGGAGAGCCCAAAGTCTGTCAAAAAACTCCCTGTGTCTCAGGCAGCGCCCACCTCAGTGGGGAGTTCATAGTTCATGGAGACCCTGCTGGCAACCAGGTGAGTTCCCATCTCATGGGGACTCAGAGCCTACAGAGACACTGCCTGTGTCCCATAGCCTCCCACCCAAGCAGGGAGCTCAGATTCCATGCAGACATTGCCTTAGACACAAGGAGATCCCAACTCCTTTTTTTTTTTCGAGACAGAGTCTCATTTTACCACCCTCAGTAGAGTGCCTTGGCATCACACAGCTCACAGCAACCTCCAACTCCTGGGCTTAGGCGATTCTCTTGCCTCAGCCTCCCGAGTAGCTGGGACTACAGGCGCCCGCCACAACGCCCAGCTATTTTTTTGGTTTTTTGCAGTTTGGCAGAGGCAGGATTTGAACCCGCAACCTTCGGTATATGGGGCCAGCGCCCTACTCGCTGAGCCACAGGTGCCGCCCGGTATCCCAACTCCTGAGAAGCTAAGAATCTGTGGAGATACAGCCCTTGTCCCATGAGCTCCCACCCCAATGGGGAGCTAGGGAGTCACTACTCATGACCCCAAATCTCCCACTTTAGAGTCTGTGAAAATCCTGCATGAGTCCCAGAGAGCTGTGTGCACTTCACTGGGAGCTCAGAGCCTGTGGAGAAACTTCCAGTGTCCTAAGGAGCAACCACCAGTGGGAGCTCAGATTCCATGGGGACACTGCCTATGTCCTGGTGTCTCAGTCTGTAGAGACACTGCCTCAGAGACTTCCTACTTCAGAGAGAAGATCAGAGTCTGTGGACACTGCCCTTGTTAAAAATGCTCCCACCTCAGCTGGAGGTCAGAGTCCATAGACTATTGATGGGTTTGAGGAGCCCTCACCACAGTGAGGAGCTCAGAGCCCTTAAAGACATTGCCTGTGCCAAGGAGCTCCATTTCATGGAAGCTCAGAGTCTATGAAAAAACTCCATGTGTCCCAGAGAATTCCCACCTCAGTGGGGAGCTCACATTTCATGGAGACCTTGATCACATCCCAGGGAACTCCCATCTCATGGAGAGCTCAGAATCCATGGAGACACTGTCCCTGTCCCATAAGCTCCCACATCAGTGAGGTGGTAATAGTCTGTGGAGATCCCATGGTAGTCCCAGGGGGCTCCACTTCAGTGGGAGCCCAGAGGCTGTGTTGATACTTCCTGTGTTCCAAGGAGCTCTCCCACCAGTGGGGAGCTCACAGTCCATGGAGGCATTGCCTGTGTCCCAGAGAGCTTTCACCTCAGTGTGGAACTCAGAGTACGTGGAGATGCTGCCTGAGTCTCAGGCAGCACTTACCTCCGAGGGGAGCTCAGCGTCCTTAAAGACACTGTCCATATTTCACCGTGTCCCATTTCATGGAGGCTCGGAGTCTGTGAAACCATTCCGTGTCCCAGAAATCTCCCATCTCAGTGAGGAGTAGAGTTTGTGGAGACCCTGCTTGATTTCCAGGGAGCTCCCATCTTATGGGGAGTCCAGAGTCTATGGAGACACTGCTTATGTCTCAGGGAGCTCTTACCTCAAGGACAGTTCAGAGTCCATAAAGGCACTGCCCATGTCCCAGCGAGCTTCCACCTCAGTGGATAGCCCAGGGTCACTGGAAACAATGCAGGAGTGCTGGGGAGCTCTTACCACAGCAGGGAGCTCAGAGTCCATAGAACCACAATGGGTATCCCAGAGTGCTCCATTTCATGGGAGCTCAAAGTCTGTCAAAAAACTTCCTGTGTCCCAGGGAGCTCCCACCTCAGTAGGGAATTCATAGTTCATGGAGACCCTGCCCACAACCCAGTGAGGTCCCATCTTGTGGGGAGCTCAGAGTATTGGAACACATCATCCAAGTTCCAGAGACTTGTACTTATGTGGAGTTCAGAGTCTATGGAGACACTGCCTGTGTCCCAGTGAGCTCCCACCTCAGTGGGAACTAAGAGTCCCTAAGGACTCTACATGCTCCAGGGCGCTCCCACTTTGTAAGGGCGTTCAGAGTCTTAGTGACAGTGCCCTCCTCCCACAGAGCTCCCTCCTTCATGGGGAGCACAGAGACAGTAGGCACCATCTGTGTCCTAGTTAGTACCACTTCATGGGAGCCCTGAGTCTGTCACAGTGAGCTCCCATCTCATGGAGAATTCAGAGTTCACAAGACACTGCCCATGTCTCAAGGAGCTCTTACCTCGGAAGGGAGCCCAGATTTTATGGAGGCGGTATTTGTGTCCCAGGGAGCTCCATTTCAGGGGGAGATCCGAGTCTTCAGAGGCTCTGCCTGTGTCCCAGAGAGCTCCTACATCATTGTAGAGCTGAGAGTTGGTGGAGACATTGTCCATGTTGCAGGGATCTCCTAACTCTGCAGGGAGCCCTGAGTCCCTAGAGACATTGCTGTTTCCCAGGGAGTTTCCACTTCTGTTGGCAGCCCATAGTCTGCTGGTGTTCCAGGGAACTGTAGGTCAGTGTCAAGCTCTGAGACTGCAGTGGTACAGTTTGTTTCCAGGGAGCTCCCACCTCTGTGAGGAGCTCAGGGTTCATAAAATCATTGCCCGTTCCAAGGAAGCTCTTATCCCAAAGGAGTGCTCAGGTCAATGGAGACACTGTCAGTGTCCAGGGAACCCCATTTCGGTGGGAGTTCATATTCTGTAGACACTGCTCTTGTCCCAGGAAGCTGTGCTTCAGTGTTGAACTTGACAGAGTCTGGGTTCCAAGAAACTCACCTCGGTGGGGAGCTGAGAGCTAGGAGTCACTGTGTAGGTCCCAGAGAACTGTGGTCTGCAAGCATCTCAGATGGAGAAGCAGTCTTTTGCTCTCAGGGAGCTCACCTCTTCTTGTTTGTGGGATGTGAGGTGATGGGGTGTGTGGCAGGGAATGAGAACCATAGGCTAGTGAGGGGGAGTGGGGCACGGTGGGAGAACTGGGGTAGGAGGGGAGGTCACAAGTTGGCCCAGACTACTGCCCTCCCTACCCCCCACACTATATTTTCCTTTCTCTTCCTGTCTTTAGTGGCTCACCTGGTAGAAGGCGTGGAAGTTTCTTTCACCCACATGCTGCTTGAGGACCCGTGACTGAGGAGAGACAAGCAGCTGGACTCAGGCCTGGGAAGAAGTCTGCCCCTCAGGACCGTATAGGAGCTTTCCCAGATGTAGGACAGGCTGGGGTTCAGAGGGCTCCGGCCACTGGGACAGAGGCCCACTTCAAAGGGCCACAGGGAGAGCCCAGCCTTCCTAACCTGCAGCATCTGGGTCCCCAGACCTGGGATTGGTCTCAGCCAGGGTTCCCCATGGGTCTCCTCAGCCCATCTGCCCACCTTCTCCAGCAGGTAGCTGTGGATGTGTCCCCCAATTGGGTCCCCCTTGAAGTCAAAGTTGATATCCATGTACTTTCCAAAGCGGCTGGAATTGTGGTTGCGGTTGGTGCGGGCATTGCCAAAGGCCTCCAGCACACAGGTGGACTTGAGCAGTACATCTTTGACCCTGTGAAGTGGAGAGGCCAGGGTTTGGGCAAAGACCTCCCTCTGGAGAACAGGGTCCCTGCCTGAGTCTTCCTCACAGAAATCACAGCATCTCGAGAGGAATAAAAGAGCTGGCTGAGAGGGAGCCAAAGACCCAGCCTCACCCAGGGCTGCATCTGGGGCCGTGTGATGGTCACGCCTCTGAGATGCTGGGAAATGCACTTGGCAGGCTGGCTTGTGCACAACAGGGTCTGGACAGCACTGAGCCCAGGTCTTTGTTTCTCACGGTCACCTCATCTCTGCCCAGGCCTCAGCTGTAGCCTGGGGAGCTGACCTGACCACTTGGCCCTGGACCTCTAAAGTAGGGGTGGGCAGTGGTGCCAGCCACATGTACTTGGGAACTGATAT
Source organism: Arctocebus calabarensis (assembly GCA_963573935.1). NCBI lineage: Eukaryota > Metazoa > Chordata > Mammalia > Primates > Lorisidae > Arctocebus > Arctocebus calabarensis. Next base: position 21,709 of record CAUYON010153412.1, on the reverse strand, counting down.
TGCTTGTCCCCTCTGAATCCTACCCTGTCACATTTCAGCAGGAAGAAATGGGCTCTGACACAGGAAGCAGCTTCTGCAAGGCCCCCAGAGGACAGCAGCCGGTGAATAGACCAGCCCTGGCTTCCTGTTGTCACTCCACACCCACCTGGTATGCTCGGCCATCCTGCCTGGAGCCTGCCAGCTTCCCCAGCTTCCATGGAGCCCCCTGAGGGGTGCCACTGCCCTGTCAGTGTGGTATTTCAGGTGTCCCTCTACTGCACTTCCCCACATCCTACCTTCGCTGCCCACATCCTACCTTCGCTGCTGCTTCCTGCCAGCTGGCAGCCTGTGTCCCTTGACTGGGTTTTGCCCACCTTACTTGAGAGGTACTTAGTTTAGATCAACCTCAATGAGTGTTGGAGTTACCTGGAACCTTCCTGATGGACAAGCCCACTGAACTGGGCCTGAGCTAGGCTCCAGCTCCGTCTCTTGGCTTCCCAGTGCCAGGCCCTTCCCACCACACTGCAATCCGAGCTGTGCTGAGGCCACAGCGGCACCTTGCGGCTCACCTCTCCACCTCGGCCCTCTGGCTTGGGTTGGTGACTGCGGCGATGTACTGCATGATGTGCTTACTGGCTTCCGTCTTCCCAGCCCCACTCTCCCCTGCCAGAAAGATAGTAGTCAACAGAAACAAACGGGTCGTGCTCTTTAGACCAGCTCCCTGTGCCCGCCTGTACCCGCAGGACTGGTGTGATAGGGTCCTGGAGCCACACAGGACACAGGAGATACTCTAATCGCTCCCCCCCTGCTCATGTTTATGAATGAGGATGCCAAGGCTAGGGTACCTGGCTGCAGGGGCAGGTACCTGAAATGACAATGCAGGTGTCCCTGGACCGGCGCTTCATCGCCTTGTAGGCAGCATTGGCCACGGCATAGAGATGGGGAGGCCGCTCGTAGAGCTCACGGCCCTGGTACTTGGCGATGGCCTCGGGCCCGTATAGGGGCAGCTCCTGGTATGGGTTCACGGATACTAGCACCTCGCCGATGTAGGTATAGATGCGGCCCTTCTCGAACCTGAACACGGCAAGGCCAGGCCTTAGCATTCACAGGCATCAAAGGTCACATGGGCCTCTGGGCACAGACCACATTGAGCCCTGGCCCCAGTCAGCCAGAGCTCCCACTGGAGGGGATGAGAGTGGAGAAAGGAGAAGGGGGCGGTTGTCTCCCCCAGTCACCCTGGTGCCATCCTGGATGAGCTGAGCTACTCAGAGCCTATCCCCACTGCAATGTAGAGTGTGGGGTCCTCACTGCTCTCCATGGGGTTCCTGAGGTCACAAGAACCATGACCACCTATTTTGTGAAGAGGACAGACTTGCCCAAGACCACATTGAGAGGCAGAGGTAGGGCTGGCTCCTGGGGTGGGCCCCACAAGGCAGGTAGGGAGCCAGGGTTGAGGGAAAGGGCTGGGCTGGGAGAGGAGGGAGGGGCCTTGTGCTGTTTCCTGTTTCAAGGCCTGGGCGGAACCGGCAGAAGGGGACCCCGCCCAGCTCCACCCAGATGACAGGGAGAGGGTGGGGGCAACAGCGCCTACACTAGCTGTCACTATCTTTGTGAATGTGGTTGCCAGCCCTCCCCTGGCATATCCTTAGATTTTTTTTTTTAAAAACCTGGCCAATGGAGGGGTGACCCTTCCCTTCAAAAACCTGGTCACCAGTGGGCCTGTGTCCACCCCTTTCTTGACCTTTTTGCCTCTGAGAGGGCTGGCTGGCCTAACCCTCTGACCCTACCTCTCCTTGGTGTGTGGGACCCATCATGTCCCCCAGTGGTACCATCCTGCGGTTCTTTTTCCTTCATTACCTCTGACATGGGTGTTCTGAGCTTAGACTCACCCTCTTACAAGCTGTGTGGCTTAGGGGCAAGTCCCCCACTTCTCAGAGCTCAGGGCTCTCATCATCATCATCAAAATGGAGATGATAGCGACAGTCTCATAAGCTTTTTTTTGGTTGTTGTTATTGCTTGTTTTTGAGACAGGGTATCACTCTGTTGCCCAGGAGTGCAGTAGCATCATCGTCGCTCATTTCAGCCTCAGATTCCTGGGCTCAAGCGATCCTCCTGCCTCAGCTTCCTGAGTAGCTGGGACAACAGGCACATGTCACCACACCCAGCTAATTTTTTCTAGTTTTGGAGAGATAGGGCTCTCACCCTTGCTTGAGCTCAAGCTATCCACCCACCTCAGCCTCTTAAAGTACTAGGATTACAGGCGTGAGCCATCAAGCTAGGCCTTCCTAAGTTCATTTTTATGGAAGTGAGGTGGAAGGACACACAGAGTGCTTAGCTCACTTCCCTTCTAGCCCTCCTCTCCTTGGGTCAGGCTCACAGCTTCTTGCTATCTGTGCTTAGGGGCGCTCCTGGTCCCCAAGATCTCCCTGGGAAGCTTCCTGAACCTCCCTGGGAGTCAAAGCATGATGCCCAGCAGTCTACACAGCCACTCTGACATGCCAGGTTCCCACCTCCTGGGCTCCTCCTGCCCTCTCCACACCCTTCCTGATAGCAAATTAGGCTCTGATGTCACTTCTACTAGCTGTGCCCTGTGACAACTATGCATCCCACCTGAGCATCACTTCGACCCCGTGGGATGCTTTGGACCCCAGGGTGGGGCCTGCCTGCTTCACCTCAGAGTTCTGGGCTCAAGCTAAACCCCATGAGGGAGCAGGAGCAACTGGCAGGAAGGTGCTGGTAGGAGGGCCCAGCCCTGGCCCCAGTGCCCAGTGCCTATCTGTCTAAGTGGGGTCACACTTGGCCCTGTTGGCAGGAAAGAAGAGGCAAAAGTCACCTGGGCCATGTGAGAAGCAGGGGTGACAGCTCCAGCACTGACTAGGCAGACCTGTCAGGGATGGGGCTTCCTGGTCTACCCTTGTCTCCCTGGAGCAGTGCTTGGAGGTGTTCATTTTCATCCAGTGTGCCTGGGTGGGGGACCTTGGAGGAGGGGAGTCCAGTGCCTCCTGCCCTGGGCCTACCTGAGCTGCAGGTTCCTCATGAAGTCTTCCATGGTCACTTGGTCCAAAAGCACAAAGTCGGGTTTGCCATACTCAGGATCTTTACCGTCCTCCATCCCGCCAGCTGGAACCACCCAGGCCAGGTTGCCTCACCTCCCTGTGCTGCTGGCAGAAGGGCGGGGAAGAGAGTTCGAGGGAGACCCAGCCTCTGCCAGTTTCCTCCAGTGCTGTAGTAAAGTAGGAAGTGGGTTCTGGCCCTGGGAGGGGTTGCCTTCCCCGCTTGCCGCTCCCTCCCCCACGAGGTGCTCTGAGCCCTGCTTCCTGTCCCTGTGCCCACAGGCTGCCCTAACAGTCTGACCCGCTTGCAGGCCAGGGCCAAGGCGCCAGATGCTGCGTCCTCTGGCTCTGGAGGGTTCCTTGCTGGTCTCCTTTGGAAGCTCCTGCCCACTCTTAGGTGGTAGACAAGACTCTGTGGGTTGGTTTCCAACTCTGGCAGCATGTTAGAGTCACCTGTGGGATTTTAAAGAGAGAGATGTCTTGGCTGGGTGTGGTGGCTCACGCCTGTTATCCCAGCACTCTGATAGGCAGAGGTGGGTGGATTGCCTGAGCTCACAGGTTCAAGACCAACCTGAGCAAAAGCAAGACCCTGTCTCTAGAAGTAGCCAGGTGTTGTGGCGGGTGCCTGCCACTTGGGAGGCTGAAGCAAGAGAATGGGTTGAGCCCAAAAGTTTGAGGTTACTGTGAAGAGATTTCTTGACATGGTCTTGGCTACTCTTGCTGTGTCTGTCAACTCAGAACTGAACGTGAAATGAATTGTGCTATACATCTACCTTGTACCTTAATATAAAAATGAAAACAAGATCCTAATGCCCAGGCCTCTGGAGCTGGGAACCACTTCTTTGAAGTGTGTGTAGCCCTCAGTGGGGTGTAAATGAGGAAAGCTTCTTGTCTGGTTCTACCAAGGGCCACGGCTCAGGACTTATACTGCAATACCCAACTCCAGACACCTAGAGGGACGGAGGCCCCTAGAGCATCTTCTGGGTGAGGCCAGCCTATGGGGGATGCCTGTGCCCCTAAGGTCTTCTGCCTTGTACTTTCATCCAGCAATCCCTTTGTGGACAGTGAGAGCCAGGCATAGGCCTCATGTCCATCCTCAGTGCGTACCTGGTGCCTGCTGTCACACTTTGTAGGTTAGCTAGCACTTTTAGGCAGTGCTCGGATTTCTCTCCAAACACAGCACCCCAGGCATGGTGTTGCCAGCCCACTAGGGAAACGGGCAGTTTTCTCATTCTCTGGGCAGATGGAGGCAGCTCTCTTGTCCTCCAAAGCAGACTGAGGGAAGAGCTTTCTCATTCCAGGACAGACTAGTACAGTCCTCTCTCATTCTCTAGGGAGACTGGGAAAGGTGGGTCTCTCATCCTTCAAGCTGACTAGGCGCAGTTCTCTTTCACTCTCCCTCACACAGGCAATTGGAGGGCAGATTCTAGTTTTTCCAAACTTGAGTCACTCACCTCCCACCTTTGAGATTTGTTGTACTCACAAGCACTAGTTTATTATCTTGCAAACACCTCTTTTTTAAAACGTTGAAACAGTGTTTGAAATGAAGTTAAGGTTATTTTTTTCTCTGAAAATTAATGCAGTCCTGATAAAATTCAAAATGCTTAGCCAGTACATGATAAAACCTGGTCAAGTACCATCTAGTGAAAAAGGGTCCTTTGTCAAATACAACCCCAGAAATGGGGCTCTAGCTCCACCCTCACTAGTCCAGGTCAAGTGTAATCTTTCTAAGCTCTGACAAGTGAGGCACTGTCCCTACCCCCAGGTTCCTGGGCTGGGGCTTTTGAAGGATTTCCCAAACCTAAGTTCACCCAGATTCTTGTAGGCTCATCTCCCTTTTCATAGTTTCACTTCTCCAACCCCAGAGAAGTTGAGCAGACTAGTGGGGTTTCTGTTATAATTTAAAGGAACCAATGAAACCAGTGTGGCTGTCCCAATAGGGGCACTGAAATCTTAACTTTATGAAATTTTCATCTGTCACAAAATAGTATGTGTATTCTTTTGGGTTTTTCCCCCCAACCACTTAAAAATGTCAAGACCATTCATAGCTTAGAAATTTGGCCCATGGACAGAGTTTACTGGGCCTTACTTCATAGGCTAATTACTGTGTGGCCCTGGGCATAACCATGATCCTTGGGCTTAAGCGATTCTCTTGCCTCAGCATCCCAAGTAGCTGGGACGCCAAGGAGCCTGCCACAATGCCCAGCTATTTTTGCTGTTATCGTCATTGTTGTTTAGCAGGTCTGGGCTGGGTTCAAAACCACCAGCATTTGAATGCATGTGGCCGGTGCCTTAACCACTGAGCTACAGGCGCCAAACCAATATCTCAGTATCTTTTTTTTTTGGGGGGGGACAGTCTATGTCACTATGGATAGAGCACCATGGCATCATCATAGTTCACAGCAATTTCAAACTCCTGGGCTCAAGTGACCCTTCTGCCTCAGCCTCCAAAGCAGCTGGGATTACTACAGGTGCCTGCCACAACACTGGCTAATTTTTCTTTTTCTTTCTTTTTTTGAGACAGAGCCTCAAGCTGTCACCCTCGATAGAGTGCCATGGCATCACAGCTCACAGCAACCCCCAATGCCTGGGCTCAAGCGAGTCTCCTGCCTCTGCCTCCCAGGTAGCTGGGACTACAGGCGCCTGCCACAACACCCGGCCATTTTTTGGTTGCAGCCGACATTGTTGTTTGGCAGGCCCGGGCAGGATTTGAACCCGCCAGCTCAGGTGTACGTGGCTGACACCTTAGCCCATTGAACCACAGGTGCCAAACCAACACTGACTAAATTTTCTAATAAGAGATGGGGTCTTACTTGTCTTGCTCAGGCTGGTCTTCAACTCTTGACCTTCAGCCTCCCAGAGCACTAGGATTACAGGAGCCACTGTGCGTTGGCCTTGATTATTTCCAACATTCCATGACAACAAAGTCGCCAACATTGATCTAGAGTTCTCAACCTTCCTAATGCTACGACCCTTTAATACAGTTCCAGTGGGTCGCAACCCACAGGTTGAGAACCACTGATCTAGAGAAAACTAGTCCTGTGGGTGCAATGGTGCACTGTGACTGTTACTTTTCAAATGAAAATGGAGGTATCTAGAGCAGACCACACATACTAAGGATACCACTTCCTGTAATTTGGTTTCAATACTTGAGTACCTGAGAGTATTTGAAAAGACAAGGGTTATGGAGCCAATGGGCAAACATTACCGGAACCCATTCCAGAATATCAAAATAAAGATCCTGATGACAGTGCTTTTATGCCCATTGCTCCCTTACAGATTTCAGCTGGTTGGCCACCGAAGTTGAAAGAGGAGGCGCATGCACATGAGGTTATCACCAAGTTCCATGTGGCCATCCAGGAGCCTTAAGCATTGATAATGGCAAAATACCTGGGATTACCTTAGCTGACAACTAAGGGGCAGAGTTTTCCTTATCTTTGCATGTAGCACATGGAAAGAAGAGGCCAGACTGAATCACATTTAAAACCATTATTTATTAAATATCCCTTGTTTTCCATTCAAGAAATGCCAGAAGGGCCCAGGTCTGGTCCTGATGCACAGCAAGGCTCTTCATTCCAAGTGCAAAGAATCTGGCACCCAAACCGGGGGTCAGAGAATGTCCGTAAGACCCGTAGCCCAAGCCTGACTCATATCACCCCCAATCAGAGGCCAAGAACCAGAAAATTTCTGACTCCTCCTTGGAGGGAGGCACATGAGGGTCAATTAAGTCGCAAAGTCTTGGGTTTAAATTTCGCTTCACTCCTCATTATGTGCATCCACATGGACAAGCCTGGTTGGTACTCAGTATCCACATTCTTATCTGTAAAAATGAGATTAGAAACACCACAGAGGCCCATTGTGAAAAATTAAGTAACAAAATTCACATAACTAGAGATTGTTATTAATTTGTACTGCCACCAAGGTATGGAACTGAACCTAGCTTATGGACTCCTAAATCCAGTCCCACTGAGCTGAGAGGCCTCTACCAAATCTCAGTGGTAGTCCAGCCCCTTTCAGCTTGCCACACCATAGACCTTACAAGATTCTAGGAGAAGATAGTTCGAATACAAACCACACAGGCAGTCAAATCCCAATCCCAAAAGGCAACCAATCCCAACCAATCCCTGGTTGCCTTTTTCCATATTATCTTTCAAAGGGTGATTGTGCAGCAGACACCTTGCAATGTAAGAGGCAAAAAGGCAATCAGGGCACATGAATCCACACACTAAACAACTTTTTGTCCCAAAATAAAGTCTTGTGAGCTTGAAGACAATTAACCCTTCTATGACTCCATCACTTTAATAAGTAGTTTCTGTGACTTATAATATGGGAGGATCAGAGTAAGTTGATAACTTTTTCTTGGCCAGATGACTTAAGAAAAGTAACTTTTTCTTGGCCAGATGATTTAAGAAAAATCAACAAATAAAAGTGAAGTGAGGTGATTTTCCAGGCAAGACCCTTCTTACACACTTACCACTGGCACAGCTTCTATGGAACAACCTGGCAGCCACTGGAGTAAACATCTCATAGCTCTCCTCTAGCTCTGATATCCTGGGAATGCTGAAATACGGAGGGACAGTAGACATCTTCATGCCATGTGCTGGGAACCACTGGAGGGAGGTGATTGTCAGGAACTGGGAAGATCTGAGCTGCCCCCTCTGCAGCTAACAAGGTAGTTTGCCAGGTTCATGGACACTGATAAAAACACAGAACTCCTTGATTAGAGACAAAGGACAATTGATGACTCAATTGACAGCAAGAGCAAGACAGCTGCATTTTCTACCAGCCTCTCAAGCCCCAGTTCCTACATGGCAACGAAACAGGGGTTGGAAGGCACTTGCACACGCAGAAGGCTGTTAGAGGAATGGCCCAAGTGGCGCATGCATGTAATCCTAGCACTCTGGGAGGCAGAGGTGGTCAGACTGCCTGAGCTCACTGGTTTGAGACCAGCCTGAGCAAAAGCAAGACTCCATCTCTAAAAATAGTCAGGCATTGTGGTGGGTGCCTGTAGTCCCAGCTATTTGGGAGGCTGAGGCAAGAGAATCACTAGAGCCCAAATGTTTGAGGTTGCTGTGAGCTATGATGCCATGACTCTACTGAGGGAGACAAAGTAAGACTGTCTCACAAAAAACAAACAAACAAAAAAAAAAAGAGCAAAAATATCTGCTCTCTGCTCTGGACAAAAGCACTGCCTCTTACATTGCAAGGTGTCTGCTGCACAATCACCCTTTGAAAGATAATATGGAAAAAGGCAACCAGTGCCTCACTGACAAGACTGGAGAAACGTGGGACTCATGGAAAAGCACCTCCCAACAGCAGTCCCCAGGGGTTTTATAATTGGTCCTGGACCAAAGAAAGAAGTCTCTGGAAGCCTCTACCTTCAAGAAAGAAGGTGAACCCATCACCCAGAGAACACAGGAGCTATGTCTTTCATGCTACGACCAAGATGACAACAACCCTCCTGTAATAGCCTATCCCTTATTGCACCCATTTCCCTCCAACTCAAATTTCCCAACTGCTTCTATGTAGATGCCACTTAGGCTTCCAGGAATGGCATGCTAGGAAAGAGCACAGGATGCAGGATCAGAAAGGCCCGGTGTGAAACTACAGCTACCAGTTTCTGGTGAGGCAACCCTGGACACACAATTCTAACCTTGGGCTCTTCATTTGTGTTAAATCTCATACTACCTTACGCGAAACGTCTGTAAAATTTAAACTAGGTGAATTAAGAGGTCTGGCACAAAAGTGGTGTTCAGCCAACATCAGTCTCCTCTCCCATGAATAAGATCAGGGGCAATGACCTCAACCCTCATTAGCTCTGGGGGCACTTAGCCCCTCCCGGCAGAACTAAGCCTTTGCTTCTTTTTGCTTTCCCTTCTAATTCTAAATATCCCATCCCATCAGTCTCACAGGGCTGTTATGCCTTTCTGTTTTGGTTCAACTGCTTTTATCATATCATCCCTCTGCCTTTGCTTTGAAAGTATAATAAAAAATTAAAATTTATAGTGCGCCAGGAGCATAGCAAACACTCAATGACACTCTTCACCTTTTACATCAGAACTGTCCAAAATAACTTCTGCAGATGGAAGTTTTTCAATCTGCACTGTCCAAATAAGGTGACTACATGTGGGGCACCAGAAATGTGGCTAGTGTGACTGAAAAACTGAATTTTATTTTTATTTACTGGGAAGAAAGAGTTTCACTCTGAGGCATTAGCCTAGCTCACAGCAACTTCAAACTACTGGGCTCAAGCGATCCTCCTGCCTCTGCCTCCCAAGTAGCTGGGACTACAGGTACCTGCCACAATGCTGATGAGGTCTTGCTCTTGCTCAGGCTGGTCTTAAACACATGAGATCAGGCAATTCTCCTGCATTGGCCTCCCAAGAGCGCTAGGCACCATGCCCAGCCAAAACTGAATTTTAAATGTAATTTATGCCAAGGGGCTACCACATTACACAGTGTACATCTATACAATGTCCAATATACCAGATTCAGAAGGGGGCAAGTTGATTGTCTGAAATTTCTATAACCTTGCTCTGGATGGAGCAGGGCAAGGCCTCAAACCATGTCAGAGTTGTTCTAGCAAGCACTGTAGGAATGCACAGGGTCACCACAGACCGAAGCACGCTGGAGGCTTGCTACATTCGCCCAAATCCCCCACACCTCAGGAATCCCGAAGCCCACTCTCAGCTGGAAACTGAGGGGAAAACAGACCATGGAGTTCAATTAGTCAGGTTGAGCTTGGTTCCAGGAGCCCACTGCTACAGACAACTCTTAGGGAAAGAGACTTTCTGGCCAAGGGAATCAGGGAAGGTGTCTCACAAGAGGTAAATGTACAGGCTAAACTTTCACATTACTCTGCAGCACTACAATTCTAGTGTGGTGCTTCATTATTACCACAAATAGCCATATCACGTCGTTATACAAAAGTTAACTTCTGCCGTGTAGTTCAGACTTCTGGACTAGGGCGTTCAGGATACATTAATTGGATTCCACAAAGATTTTTTTCCTGGGAACTAACAGTTGAAAAATGCGGGCCTAAGAAGGGTGGAGCAAGGCCCTGAGGGCCTGGCTGGGAGGGACATGCTGAGACCCTGGGTGCTGGGGCCTGCTCGCTGGAGCAACACAAACTGGGGCGGGTTGAGAGGACGAAGTGGACCTGGGGCCTAGGGAGCACGTGGGAATGCAGAGCTGCGGGTTCTGAAACTTGACTTACTGGCAGATCTTACAGAACAGCTTCTGAGACAATAAGCTCTCCCATTTTGAGGGACCGTCACCTCGGCCATGGCTCCCACCTAAAAGGGGACAAATACAGTCAGCTCCTGCCTGCGCCTCTGAACCATCACCTAACTTTAGACCCTCACCCTGCATGAGCTACCTCTGCAACACCTCGAGGCAGGTCTACCCATGATCTCAACGCTGCTGGTGAGATCCTTTCAGGTGTCAAGTCCCATCCCTCAAGGTCACAAGTCCCCATCCCTCCTATTGCGGTCCGCCGAGGTCACATGTCCCATCCTTCCTATTGGGGTCTGTCCAGGTCACGAAGAAGCCCCTCTTCTGAAAGAAACGCTCAGAAGCACGGCATGAGGAGCCCTATAGCCCCGGTGTCTCCTCGGAGGAAAACGTTCTGAACGCGCTCAACAGGCCCTTACAAGGAAGTAGCACGTGTAGGGAAAGCTGGCAGCCAGCGCCCCCAGTCACTGCGATCCGGCTTCCCGACCCGCCTGTCCCCGAGTCCCGAGAACCCTGGCTCCTACCTGGGCTTAAGAAAGGGTGGCGAAAATTGGGATTGAAGCGGATGACAAAGACGACCACGCCACAGCAACCGCGAATACGGAGGACAGCGACCGCGAGGTTTGACGTCACCGCGCAGCCCCGCCCGGAAGCCGTGCGCGGATCACTCGATCGAGTCGGGGGCAGATGACGTCGGCGCAGCCAGGAAGGCGTGGTTTGGGGTGCGAGCTGGGAGCTGTGGCCTGAAGACTGAGGCCCGGTGGCGTGTCTGTACGCTGCAGTCTCGCGTCTGTACTCTCAGTGGCGTCTCTCTACCGCTATTTTCACCCCCACCCCTTTAGTGACCAGGAAGCTGTGGTTACGCAATCTACCCCGGGTCCCGCAGCTAAGAGGGGCGGAGCAAGACGGAACCTTGAGGAGGGAGGGACATGCTGAGCCCCGGGGTGCTGGGTCCTTCCCGGTGCAGCCGCACAAACCGGGCGGGATGAGATCCGAGGACGACGTGGATCTGGGGCCTTGGGAGCGAGCAGGATCCCGCTTGTGGGACTAGCACATGGGAAAGACGATGCAGTTGGCAGGGCAAATGCAAGTTAAACACAGGGGCTTAAGAAACCCCCACCCCCGGTCTTCCCTACTTGTGTGAGGACAGTTGAGTGCGTTCAGAATACTTTCCTCTGGAATTTTTTCGAAATTTTCTTCTCTCTAGGTCGGGTGTGGCGGCTCACGCTGTAATCGTAGCACTCTGGGCGGCCGCAGCTGGAGGATTGCCTGAGCGCGGGAGTTGAAGACGAGCCTGAGCAAGAGCAAGAGCGAGACCCCAGTCTCTACTAAAAATAGGGAAAAAATCACGGAGGCGTAAGCCTGCAGTCCCAGCTGCTCAGGGGTCTGAGGCGGGTCACTTGAGCCCCGGAGTTTAAGCTTGCATTGAGCTGTGATGATGCCACCGCACTCCAGCCTGGGCAACAGAGGAAGACTGTCTACACACACACACAAGAACTTATACTTTCTTTCTTTCCTTGTCAAATTTGTGCAAGCCTTTTTTTTTTTTTGCAGTTTTCGGCCAGGGCTGGGTTTGAACCCATCACCTCCGGAATATGGGGCCGGCACCCTACTCATTTGAGCCACAGGCGTCACCCTATACAAGACTTTTTTTTTTTTTTAATGGTTAAGTAAGCCTGTGACCAGACTCAAACTCAGGAATTTTGGCTCAGAGCCATCTCTTTGAAACGTAATTTTCAAGGGATATGAAGCCCACTCTTCCAGTGCCTGGGAGGAACCAGGATCTAACTTGTCAGTTGACTACAAAATGTAATGAATTGTAGGATTGTATCCATGTAGCTGTATAAAAGAGTTTCTGTCTTTGCGATCCACGGGTTGTTTGTTATGTGTATCAATTGAATTAATACTTATTCAATCATCACATTTTCTTTCTCTTCTGCCTTTGTGAAGAGGTTTTCTGGGGTGAGGGGGGTTTGTTTCTACATTTCTCATACAAGCAGAGGAAAGCACCTTGGAAGGTACTAAGATTGTGAAGATCATGATTTGTTGGAGACACAGCTAAGTATTACAGGATTGTGGCATTATGAAGGGATCTAGATTAGATGAAGAGAGAAAGAGAAGGACTGCTCTTCAAGGGTCTTTTTGTTTTTGTTTTTTTTTTTTGAGGCAGGGGCTCACTCTCCCCTGGTGAAGAGTGCAGTTGTGTCATCAGAGCTCACTGCAACCACAGATCCCTGGGCTCAAGGGATCCTCTTGCTTTAGCTTTGGAGTAGGTGGGACAACAGGTCAAAGCCACCAAGCCTGACTAATTTTTCTATTTTTTTGGTGTGTGTGTGTGTAGACAGGGTCTTAGAATATTGCTCAGGTTGGTCTTGAGTTCCTAGCCTCAAGCGATCCTCCTGCCTCTGCCACCCAAAGTGCTGGGATTGCAGGCATGGACACACCTAGCACACCGGTCTTGCCTATCAGGCTAGAAAGCCAAGAACTTGATTCTGTAAGTAAAGAAAAGCAGAGCAGGCTTGGCGCCTGTAGCTCAAGCGGAGAGCTGGAGGGTTTGAATCCAGCCTGGGCCTGCCAAACAACAATGACAACTACAACCAAAAATTAGCTGGGCATTGTGGCAGGCTCCTGTAGTCCCAGCTACTTGGGAAGCTGAGGCAAGACAATCGCTTAAGCCCAGGAGTTGGAAGTTGCTGGAAGCTATGATGCCACAGCACTCTACCCAGGCAATGGCTTGAGACTGTCTCAAAAAAAAAAAATGCCAGGCGGCGCCTGTGGCTCATGGAGTAGACCGCCCGCCCCATATACCGAAGGTGACGGGTTCAAACCTGGCCTCAGCAGAACTGCAAAACAGAAAATAGCCAGGCATTGTGGTAGGTGACTGTAGTCCCAGCTACTCAGGAGGCTGAGGCAAGAGAATCGCTTAAGCCCAGGAGTTGGAGGTTGCTGTGAGCTGTGTGACACCACGGCACTCTATCCAGGGCAATAAAGTGAGATTCTGTCTCTATAAAAAAAAAAAAAAGATGCCCATTGACCCACAAATGGATTAATAAATTGTGGTATAGGTACACCATGGAATATTATGCAGCCTTAAAGAAAGATGGAGACTTTACCTCTCATGTTTACAAAGATGGAGTTGGAACATATTTTTAGCAAAGTATCTCAAGAATGGAAGAAGTATCCAATGTACTCAGCCCTACTATGAAACTAATCTAGAGCTTTCATATGAAGGCTATAACCCAATTATAGTACAAGAATATGGGGAAAAGGGCAAGGGACGGGAGAGGGGAAGATAGGTGGAGGGAGGGTATTTGGTGGGTCCACACCTACGGTGCATCTTAGAAGGGTATTGATGAAACTTACTAAATGCAGAATATAAATGTCTTAACACAATAACTAAGAAAATGCCATGAAGGCTATGTTAACCAGTTTGATGAAAATATTTCAGATTGTATATACAACCAACACATTGTACCCCATGATTGCATTAATGTACACAGCTATGTTTTAATAGAAAAGAAGGAAAGAAAGAAAGAGAGAAAGGAAAAAAAGAAAGAAAGAAAGACACACACACAAAGGAAAAGCAGAGCAGTATTTGAAATGCATATTTTCTGTATAATACATAATAAATATGTTCAGTCACCTTATGGTATATTGTCAATGAAAAAAAAGCCAAACTGTGTAAAATAACTTAAAGGGGTTTCTTCTGAGCCAAATACGTGTGACCCTGATACAGAGACCCCCCCCCCCGCCCAAGGAGCCTTGAGCCAGTGGTCTCTGTTCCTAAATGTTAGACATTTTAGGGAGGTAGGAGTTATACATGTATAATGTCATAAATCAATATCTGGAAGGCCCATTTTGGTTTAGCCCAAAAGATTATAAGTGAGATTTATACAGGTTTTTACAGATTACAAGTGTGCTTGGCTCAGTGCCTGTAGTACAGTGGTTAAGGCGTGGGCCACATACAGCAATGCTGGCAGGTACCAACCCAGCCTGAGACAGCTAAGCAACAATGACAACTGCAACAGAAAAATATCTGGGGATTGTGGTAGGCGCCTGTACTCCCAGCTACTTGGGAGGCTGAGGCAAGAGAATCACTTAAACCCAAGAGTTTGAGGTTGCTATGAGCTGTGATGCCATGGTACTTTACTGAGGGCGACATAGTGAGACTCTGTCTCAAAAAAATAAATAAATAAATAAAAAAGCAGTGATTTTCAACTGTTGGTCTGGGACACATTGGTGTACCATGAAAGGAACTTAGGTGTACCTTGAAAAATTTTAAACATCTTTAATTAAATTATTTTCGAGAGACAGTCAAAGCACAGTAGTATATTCTTTTTTTTTAACTCTTTTTTTTTTTTTCCCCTGAGACAGTCTCAGCTGTCTCCCTGGGTAAAGTGCTGTGGTGTCATAGCTCACAGCAACCTCAAACTTGGGCTCAACAGATCCTCTTTTCTCAGCCTCCTGATTAGCTGGGACTACGGGCACCCAATACAGTGCCCGGCTAGTTTTTCTATTTTTAGTAGAGATGGGGGTCTCACTCTTGCTCCAACAAGAGTGGTCTCTTTGAACTGAGCTCAAGTAATGCACCTGCCTCTGCCTCCCAGATTGCTAGTATTATAGGTGTGCGTCACTGCACCTGGCCTTGACGGGTTTTTTTTGATCAACATAATTTAAGCTTACTGCAGAAGTTTAACTATGGTTCAAGTGTGCTGTGAGATAAAAAAGAGGAAAAACACAAACAAGTCTAAAGGCTTGGAATGTCTTAAGATAAGAAGTCTGTTAATTAGAGACAAACTACTGCACACATACAGACATATACCCAGACTCAAATGATCTGTTAAGTAAATTGATCTCTCTAAGAAATAATAATTTTAAAAAAGAGGGAAACATTCTTTCTTTTAAATATGTAAATTTCCCTTTGAAAAGAGTAGCTGATGCTATTTTTATAGCTTCTGTTCCTTAAAATTATCAGCTCAAGATAGTTTCTATGCCAAAGAGGAATACTTTGGAGTGGGCTATTCTGCTGCCCTACAATAATATTTTAGGGTGGCATATTCTGGTCTGCAGATATATGCCTGAAAAGAAAATTGGCAAGTTGGCTGTGAAAGAATAAACACACATCACTTTGTGATGTCAAAGTGGGGCTTGCAAGGTTGCTTTTGTTGGGGGCTGCACATCATTTCATCATGATCTGGAGTTGGTTTTGTCCTTGGTAGTTTGTAAGCCCAGTAACTGGGGGATATTAAAATTCACTAAGGCAGGTGGCACCTGTGGCTCAAAGGAGTAGGGCGCTGGCCCCACATGGAGGTGGCGGGTTCAAACCCAGCCCCAGCCAAAAACTGCAAAAAAAAAAATAATAATAAATTAAATAAATAAATAAATAAAATTCACTAAGGCCAGGTGTGGTGGCTCATACCTATAATCCCTACACTTTGGGTGGGTGAGGTGGGGGAATTGCTTGAGGCCATGACTTTAAGGCCAACCTGGGCAGCACAGTGAGACTTCATTACTACAAGAAATAAGAAAAATTTGCCAGGAATGGTGTTCTGCACCAGTAGTCCCAGCTATTGGGAAAGCTGAGGAGGAATTTTGGGAGGGTGCAGTGAGCTATGATCTCACCACTGCACTCCAGGGTGAGTGAGTGAGACCTTGTCTCTTAAAAATAAAAAAATATATATTTTAATAAAATGAATTCACTGAGCATTCACTCTAATCATCTCTAAAGGGTCTTTCCTTCACTAATTAAGTCAACATGCATTTATCACATGCCCTGCAGTGTGAAGTGTTGAATGGTGTCTGTCAAGGAATCACTCAAAGACATCTAATTAGTTATTTACAATCCAGTTCTCAGACAGTTCTCAAAGACAGAGGATGAGAGGGCCAAAATAGAAAAAACTGCAGTTAGCCTCAGGAACAGTCAAAAGATTAACTTAAAAACAAACAAACAAACAAACAAACAAAAAATAAGAAGCACCTGTGGCTCCGTGGGTGGGCACATACACGGAGACTGGGAGGTTGGAGCCCAGCCTGGGCCAGCTGAAAAAATGATGACAACTGCAACAACAACAAAAAATAGCCTGGTGTTGTGGCAGGCGCCTGTAGTCCCAGCTACTTAGGAGGCTGAGACAAGGAATGGTTTAAGCCCAATAGTTTGAGGTTGCTGTGAGCTGTGACGCCACAGCACTCTACCAAGGGTGACATAGCAAGACTCTGTCTCAACAACAACAACAACAACAACAACAACAATTAGGCCAGGCACAGTGGCTGTAATTGCAGCAGTTCAGGAGGCCAAAGTGGGAGGAAGTTAGCTATGCTCACCACTGTACCACCAATGCTGGCACATAGGGCAAGGCAAGACGATTGCTGAGACCCTACAAAAAAGAAATTTAAAAATTAGCAAGGTGTCATGGTGTGTACCCGTAGTCTCAAACTCTGCAGACTGAAGCAGGAGGATCGCTTGAGCCCAGGAGTTCAAGGCTACAGGGCAGTGAGTGAGCTCTGATCTCACCACTCTACTAGCCTGGGTGACAGAGCAAGACCTTATCTCCAAAAACAAACAAAAAATCCAATAACAAAAAAACTAGCTGGAATCTAACAAAGACATTTGAATCTGGGAGCAGTGTCTTCGAATAGGCCAATTAAGGGTAAATTTTCAGAGTTTAGAGGTCTTCTGAAAACCCCAGGGTCTAAATAGGAAACATCTGTAGGAAGCTGTGGAACGTGCCACCTCAGGCCGCTTAGCGTACATCATTTCCCTCATTGGAGTTCCTCAGATACAAGGCGTACCTCATGTAGTCCCTGCCTTCACAAGGACTTACAGCCTGGTAGAGGGTATGTTCTAAACTTGGCCAACTAGAGTTATAGAAATAAAGTACTTTGGGACTTAAAAAATTAAGTGGAAGAGGTGATTCTGTAGTGGGCAGAGGGTGATGAAGCTCAATCGTTACATTCTCCGAGTCAAAAAAATCGTTTATTAACCTGCTGTGACCAGGGAAAGCACCCCTGAGGAAGGTGGGCTGACTTTCATTTTGAAGGAGTAGGAAGGGTGTTTTACAAGGTTTTGACTGGCCCCAAATAACTGAGGGGGAGAGGGGAAGTGAGTATTAGCTCAAGATTGTTGCTTTCTTGAAGTTTGGACATTTCAGTCATTGGTTATTTTTGTTCAAGACCTGGGGGCCTCATGGCAGTCTAGGGAGGTTGTTGGTAAGAAAGCAGTAGTCACTCAAAAGTAAGAGGCTAGGCTCAGCCCCTGTGGCTCAATAAGGCGCCAGCCACATACACCTGAGCTGGCAGGTTCGAATCCAGCCTGGGCCCACCAAACAACAATGATAGCTGCAACCAAAAAATAGCCAGGCATTGTGGCAGGCGCCTGTACTCCCAGCTACTTGGGAGGAGGAGGCAGGAGAATCTTTTGAGCCCAAGTGTTGGAGATTGCTGTGAGCTGTGATGCCATGGCATTCTACGCAGAGTGACAGCTTGAGACTCTGTCTCAGAAAAAAAGGAAAAAAATAAAAAAGTAGGAGGCTATCAGGACACTTTACAACCAGGTTGTGAGCTTGGGAGAAATAATGTTTTATTTTATTTTTTGAGTCAGTGTGTCACTATGTCGCCCTTGGAATAATGCTGTGGTATCACAGCTCACAGCAACCTCAAACTCCTGGGCTTAAGTGATTCTCTTGTCTCAGCCTCCCAAGTAGCTGGGACTACAGGTGCCTGCTACAATGCCCGGCTATTTTTTTATTGCAATTGTCGTTGTTGTTTGGCAGGCCTGGGCTGGACACAAACCCGCCAGTTCTAGTGTATGTGGCTGGCGCCCTAGCCTCTGAGCCACAGGTGCCAAGCCATAATGTTTTATCTTATCATTGCAACTGGTTTCACTGGTATCTGTTATGAGAGATTGAATATATAGACAGAAAATGGTTGGACCGTTTTATACACCTAGAACTCTGAACCACATCCTGCTGCAACCTGCTTAGGAAACCAACCCATTATCTGCAGTAACCAGCCCAGGAAGCCAGACAGCCAGATTTGCAGAAAGCCAGGTGCTATCTTTAGTGACAAAGGAGGAAGCTAAACAATACCCTTAACGATTAGCCCCAAATGGCCAGGACTTGATTAAATAACTGGCACCTTATCTCTAACCATACACAAAAATCAACTCAAAATTGATCAAAGACTTAAATATTAAGACCCCAAACTATAAAGCTATGGGAAGAAAAGATAGGGAAAATGCTTCAGGTCATGGGTCTAGGGCCCAGGGGTCCTCAATCTTTTTAAACAGGGAGCCAATTCACTGTCCCTCAGACCATTGGAGGGTTGGACTATAGTTATAAAAAAAAAAAAAAACTATGAAAAAATTCCTATGCACACTGCACATATCTTATTTTGAAGTAAAAAACAAAATGGGAACAAATACAATTCACACCGCCACATGTGGCCCGTGGGCCGTAGTTTGAGGACCCCTGGTCTAGGTAAAGATTTTATGGCTAACACTTCAAAAGCACAGGCAACTAAAGCATAAATAAGCAGGACTATGTTAACCTAAAAAGCTTCTGCACAGCAAAGGAAACAAAAGAGTGACAAAATAACCTGTGGAATGGGAGAAGATATTAGCAAACTATTCAACAAGGGACTAATACCAAGAATATGCAATGAAATTGAATATGATGATCCTGATTTGAAAAGAAAAAAGAAAATCAGAATATATAAGGAATGCAAACAATGACAAAAAACAATACCATTTGAAAGTGGGGAAAGGGCTGAGTGCAGTGGCTCATGCCTTTAATTCTAGCACTCTGGCAGGCTGAAGTGAGTGGATCGCCTGAGCTCAGGAGTTCAAGACCAGCCTGATCAAAGCGAGACCCTGTCTCTACAAATAAAAAAAACTAGCTGGACATAGTGGAGGGCGCTCTAGTCCCAGTTATACAGGAGGCTGAGGGAAGAGGATCACTAGAGCCCAAGAGTTTGAGGTTGCTGTGAGCTATGATGTCATTGCACTCTACCCAACGTGACAGACTCTGTCTCAAAAAAAATATAAAATTTTTAAAAAGTGGGCAAAGCACATGAATAGACATTTCTCAGAAGATATACAAATGGCCAACAAGTATACAGAAAAATACTTAACATCATTGGGAAATCAAATCAAAATCATAAGGAGATATCACCTCACCCCAGTCAGAATAGTTATTGTGAGAGAGATAAAAAAAATAACAAATGCTAGCAAGGATATGGAGGAACAAAAACAACTATACTATTGGTGGAATGTGGATTAGTAAATCTGTATGGAAAATAGCATGGAGGTGTCTCCCAAAACTAAAAATAAAACCACCACAGGACCCAGAAATCTCACTACTGGGTATTTATACAAAGGAAAGGAAATTGTTATCTCAAAGGGATACCTACACCTCTGTGGTTATTGCAGTACTATTCACAAAGATGTAGGCTCAACCTAAATGTTTGTCAGTGGATAAATAGAGTAAGAAAATGTAGTCTATGAGGGATGTTCAGAAAGTATCCAACCATGTAAGTTTAAAAAATAGTATCAACAGTGGCTGGATACTTCTGGATGACTCTTGTATATACGCAATGGAATGTTATTTGGCTATATGAAATCTTGTCACTTGAAGCAACGTAAATGGAACTGGAGGTCATTATGTTTAGTGGAATAAGCCAGGCACAGAAAGACAAATATCACATGTTCTCATTTATATGTGGGAACTAAAATTTGATCTCATGGAAGTAGAGAAATAGAACTAATAGGAATAATGGAAACCAGAAGTGGAGGAAGGTGTGTGGGTGTTGGGGGATGAAGAGAGGTTGGTTAGCGCGTACTATAATACACCTAGATAGTAGGAATAAGTTCTAACGTTTGAGAGCAAAGAGGGTTACTATAAACCCCACTACATACACCTACTAGGAGGAAATGTGTATTTCAAAATAGTAAGATCTGAAATGTTCCCAACATAAAGAAATGATAAATATTCATGGTGGATATTCTAAATACCCTGATTTGATTACTACACATTGTCCACATGTATCAAAATATGACATGTACCCCATTAATATGTATAATTTTTTTTTTTGAGACAGAGTCCCACTATGTTGCCCTCGGTAAAGTGCTGTGGCATCACAGCTAACAGCAACCTCAAACTCTTGGGCTCAACAGATTCTCTTGCCTCAGCCTCCCAAGTAGCTGGGACTATAGGTGCCCACCACAATGCCAGGCTATTTATTTTTTGTTTTTGTTGCAGTTGTCATTGTTGTTTAGTTGGCCCCGGCCAGGTTCAAACCCATCAGCCTGGGTGTATGAGGCTGGCACCATAACCTCTATTCTACGGACACTGAGCCAACATGTATAATTATTATTTACCAATAACAAATAAATAACTGGCTGCTTCCTTAGTTTTTTCCCCTGCTTCTAGCTTAGGTCTAACCAGAGAAAGCCAAATATGGAATCACTTGGGATGTCCCACCTTCAGCTTCCCCTGGCCAGCACCCTTTTACCCCATGAGTCAGGCATTCCTGGAAACTTCCCTTTTTTCTGCTATACATACCCTCTCCTCTGTCTGCCTTTGAGTCTCTACCAAATGGAAGTGATGGTGGCAGACTCCCTTGTTAAAGCCTGTGCTTTTCTCATTTTGTTCTCTTTATTTCTATAGTTTTCATCATCTGATCATTAGAAGGTGGATTTTTTTTTTTTTTTTTTTGAGACAGAGCTTCAAGCTGTCACCCTGGATAGAGTGCTGTGGCATCACAGCTCACAGCAATCTCCAATTCCTGGGCTCAAGCGAGTCTCCTCCTCCCAAGTAGCTGGGACTACAGGCGCCAGCCACAACGCCTGGCCATTTTTTTGGTTGCAGCCGTCATTGTTGTTTGGCGGCCCAGGCTGGATTCGAACCCGCCAGCTCAGGTGTACGTGGCTGGTGCCTTAGCCTGTTGAGCCACAGGCGCTGAGCCAGAAGATGGATTTTTACTTGAAGCATGAACCTGTGTATGCCAAGAAGTGCCAAGTATTCTAACGGGCAGGAGCAGCCTGAGGAAGTCAGCAGATCCAGGGGCTGTGGATCCAGGGTATACATTGCTCTTGCCTTTCAGTAACTGACCCACCCAAACCAAGGAACTGACTCAACTAGTTTTGGACCCTCAGCATCCCCAACCACGGTCCTGCATTCCAGTAAGTGACCCACCTAGACAGGCCCTCACCCAAGGACTGACCATTCAACCCTGAAACCAGCCAATTAGTAGACCCCGACTGCTTAATCTTCTGCCTACCCAATCTGTCTTTAAAAACCCTGTCTCTCGGGCGGCTCCTGTGGCTCAGCGAGTAGGGCGCCGGCCCCATATACCGAAGGTGGCGGGTTCAAGCCCGGCCTCGGCCAAACTGCAAAACAAAAAAATAGCTGGGCGCTGTGGCGGGCGCCTGTAGTCCCAGCTACTCGGGA
>CAUYON010153408.1:0-14256 GCA_963573935.1 Arctocebus calabarensis | reverse complement strand
TTCTGCATCTATTGAGAGGATCATATAATCTTTGGTTTTTCTTCTGTTGATATGGTGAATAATGTTTATGGACTTGAGAATATTAAACCAGCCTTGCATTCCTGGGATAAAACCTACTTGATCATGATGTATGACTTTTTTGATGATAAGCTGTAATCTATTGGCCCAAATTTTATTGAGAATTTTTGCATCTATATTCATTAGTGAAATTGGACTGAAATTCTCCTTTTTAGTTGGTTCTTTACCTGGTTCTGTATTTCAGAATTACCTGGTATTTCTATCTTTACCAGGGTGTATTTGCTTCATAGAATATATTAGGGAAGATTCCTTCCTCCTCAAAATTTTGGGATAATTTCTGCAGTATAGCCTTAAGCTTCTTCTTTGAAGGTTTGATAAAATTCTGGTGTGAAGCCATCTGGACCAGGGCATTTTTTTGTTGAAAGATTTTTTATTGTTTCTTTGATTTCAGTGCTTGAAATTGGTCTGTTCAGGAGATCTATTTCGTCTGTGCTAAGTCTAGAGAGAGGGTGTGATTCTAAATATTGATCCATTTCCTTCACATTGTCAAATTTCTGGGCATAAAGTTTTTGGTAGTATTCAGAGATAATCTCTTGTATTTCTGTGGGCTCAGTTGTTATTTCCCCTTTATCATTTCTGATTGAGGTTACTAGATAGTTTGCCTTTTTATTTCTAGTTAGTCTGGCCAAAGGCTTATCTATTTTATTTATTTTTTTCAAAAAACCAACTCCTTGTTCCATTAATTTTCTGAATGATTCTTTTGTTTTCAATTTTATTGATCTCTGATTTAATTTTAGATATTTCTTTTCTTCTGCTAGATTTAGGTTTAGATTGTTCTTATTTTTCCAATTCCGTCAGATGGCTTGTGAGTTTGTTGATACACTCTCTTTCTGTTTTTCGAATATAGGCTTCTAAAGCAATAAATTTCCACTCATGACTGCTTTTGCTGTATACCATAGGTTTTGGTAGGTTGTGTCTTCATTGTTGTTATACTCAAGGAAGTTAATGATTTCCTTTTTTATTTCTTCCTGCACCCAACTGTCATTCAGCATAAGGTTGTTTAACTTCCATGCCTTTGTGTGAGGTTGAGCATTTTTTTTGGAGTTGAGTTCTACCTTTAGTGCCTTGTGGTCTGAAAAGATGAAAGGTAGAATTTCAATTCTTTTGATCCTGCTGAGGTTTGTTTTGTGTCCTAGGATACGATCAATTTTGGAGAATGCTCCATGGGATGATGAGAAGAATGCATATTCTGTATCTTTGGGATGGAGTGTTCTATTATAGGTCTATCAAGCACAGTTGTTCTAAAGTCTTATTTAAATCTATAATATCTTTATTTAATTTCTGTTTAGAGGATCTGTCCAGCTCTGAGAGAGGGGTATTGAAGTCCCCTGCTATTATGGTGTTATAGGATATCATATTGCTCAGACTAAGCAAGGTCTGTTTCAAGAATCTGGGAGCATTTAAATTGGGTGCATAAATATTTAAAATTAAAATGTCTTCTTGTATTTTTCCCTAAACTAATATAAAGTGACCATCATTATCTTTTTTTGACTTTAGATGCTTTAAATCCACATGTATCTGAGAATAAGATTGCAACTCCTCTTTTCTTTTCTTCTGAGTTCCATTTGCCTGAAAAATTGACTTCCAACTCTTAACTCTGAGTTTTAATTTGTCTTTTGATGTGAGGTGTGTTTCCTGCAGACAGTAAATAGATGGCTTGTGTTTTTTAATACAGTCAGCCAATCCATGCCTCTTCAGTGGGGAATTCAAGCCATTGACATTTATTGAGATGATTGATAAGTGTGATAGCATTCTATTTCTCTTAATTTGTAAAAGTCCATTGGTTAGTTTAGTCTTAAGCATCATTGTGGAAACAAAGTTCTGTCCTATAATTTCTGGGTATCTACTTTGTTGGAGGTCCATTATTATGGTCAGTATGTAGGACAGGTTGAAATATTTCCTGATTAAAGCTATCTATGACAAACCCACAGCTAATATTTTACTGAATAGAGTAAAACTAAAAGCTTTTCCTCTTAGAACTGGGACCAGACAAGGTTGTCCTCTGTCACCATTACTATTCAACATAGTGCTGGAAGTTCTAGCAAATACAATTATGCAAGACAAGAAAATAAAAGGCATCCAAATGGGTGCAGAGGAGGCCAAACTCTCCCTTTTTCCTGATGATATGATCTTATATTTAGAGAATCTCAAGGACTCAACCACAGACTCTTGGAAGTCATCAAGGAATACACAATGTCTCTGGATATAAAATCAATGTTCCCCAAGTCAGTTGCCTTGGTATATGCCAACAATAGCCATGATGAGAGGTTAATTAAGGACACAACTCCCTTCACCATAGCCCCAAAGAAAATGAAATACTTAGGAACTTACCTAACAAAAGAGGTGAAAGACCTCTGTAAAGAAAATTATGAAACCCTAAGAAAGGAACTAGCAGAGGACTTTAACAAAAGGAAGAACATATCATGCTCATGGCTGGGAAGAATCCACATTGTTAAAATGTCTATACTTCCCAGAGCAATTTACGGATTCAATGCCATCCCTATTAAAATACCAACATCTTACTTTCAAGAATTGGAAAAAATGATTCTATGCTTTCTATGGAACCAGAAAAAAACTTGTATAGCTAAGGCAGTTCTTAGTAATAAAAACAAAGCTGGGGGTATCACCATACCAGATTTTAGGCTGTATTACAAGGCCATAGTGGTCAAAACAGCATGGTACTGGCACAAAAATAGAGACATAGATAGTTGGAATCGTATAGAAAATCTTGAAATGAAACCAACCTAATCTTTGATAAACGAATCAAGAACATAGCTTGGTGGAAAGACTCCTTATTCAATAAATGGTGCTGGGAGAATTGGATATTCACATGTAAAAGACTGAAACTGGATGCGTACCTTTCTCCACTCACAAAAACTGATTCAAGATGGATAAAGGACTTAAATTTAATGCATGAAACAATAAAAATCCTCAAAGAAAGAACTGGAAAAACACTGGAAGATACTGGCCTGGGGAATGACTTTATGAGGAAGACTGTCATGACAATAGCAACAACAGCAATAATAAACAAATGGGACTTAATTAAACTGAAAAGCTTCTGTACAGCAAAGGAGACAAGAACCAAAGCAAATAGACAACCTACTCAATAGGAAAAGTTATTTGCATATTTTGAATCAGACAAAGTTTAATAACCAGGATCTATACAGAACTCCAATTAATCTATAAGAAAATAAAAAACAATCCCATACATCAATGGGGAAGAGAGATGAATAGAATCTTCTCTAAAGATGACAGACAAATAGCCAAGTAAACACATGAAAAAGTGCTCATCATCTCTAATTATTAGAGAAATTCTAATTAAAACCACCCTGAATTATCATCTAACTCCAACAAGAATGGCCTATATCACAAAATCTCAAAATTGCAGATGCTGGCATGGATGTGGAGAGAAAGAAACACTTTTAGACAGCTGGTGGGACTGCAAACTAATACAACCTTTTTGGAAGGAAGTATGGAGAAACCTCAAAGAACTTAACCTAGACCTCCCGTATGATCCTGCAATCCCATTACTAGGAATCTACCCAGAAGGAAAAAAAAAAACAACTTTTATTATAAAGACACCTGTACTAGGCTTTTTATCACAGCCCAATTTACAATTGCTAAAATGTGGAAACAGTCAAAATGTCCTTCAACCCAGGAATGGATTGGTAAGCTATGGTATATGCATACCATGGAATATTACTCAGCCATCACAAAAAAATGGAGATTTTGCAGCATTTGTATTAACTTGGATGGAGGCAGAACACATTATTCTTAGTGAAACATCACAGGAATGGAGAAGCATGAATCCTATGTATTCAACTTTGATACGAGGACAATTAATGAAAATTAATGACACAGTGGGGAATGGGGGAAGGGTAGAGCAAACAGAGAGAAAAGGAGGGAGGGGGTGAGGGAATGAAAAAAAAAAAGAAAAGAAAATAGTGACTAATTCTTACATAAATTAGATTCAATTTTGACCAAAGTACATTACTTAAAAATTAATTTTTAATTCAACTTGTTAATATGTTGTTTAGGATATTGCATTCTCATTTATAAGTGAAATGTTTATAATTTCCCTTTATAACAATATATTTTCTGTAATTTTAATATCAGGTGTATCCTGATTAAGTAGAATAACTTTGAATTATTTCTTCTTTTTCTCTTATCTATAAGATTTGGGATGATCTGTTTTTTGAAATTATCTTTTACTTTTATTTATAAATATTAATTGTCTGTTTTTTGAGACTTTGGGAAAAAACATAAGTTAACTGATGACTCCATACTGAGCCTCAGAGTTCAAGCATTCTGTAATAGACACATTCTTATTTGACATTGTGAATGTTACTTTCTTTGCATTATTATTATTAATATTGCTTAATATTTTGATGCAGTAATCATCTGATTTCTTTTCTGAATGTGTTTAACTTCTTTCATTGTTTTCAAGGTTTTTGTTTCTAGTCTTTATCTTAAACACTGTTATTGTTATTAAATATTAACCCTTTTTAATTCTGTGAAGGCAAAAAGTGGAAACCTAATAAACACATGCATATGTTAAAAAAAAAAAAAAAGGAAAGGAAATGGAAAGAAGATCATTCTGCAGATGAAGTAGGAGGTGCGATATAGACCAGCACAGATTATACTAATTGATGCAGATGATACAGAACCCAAATAATTAAGTAAAAAGATAATCTGATGACCTTAGTAGCAATTCCACTCTTAGGTACATACTCTCCAGAATTGAACACAGGTACTCATAAATACATGTACATATGTTTCCAGAGCTGCACTATTGACTAGAGCCTCAAGGTGGAAACAACCCAAATATCTATCCAAGGAGCAATGGTAAAACAAGCCAGATTGGTGGTTTCTAAGAGCTAAGAGGAATGGGGAGAAGCTGCTTAATAGGTAAGAAGAGGTTGTACTTTGGAGTAACAGTGATGTTTTGGAACTGGATAGAAGGTGGTTGTTGCACGACATTATATACCTACTAAATGCCAAGCGATTGTTCTCTCTAAACTGGTTGGTTTTATGATATGTGGATTTCATCTCGATAAATTATATTGTTTTGTAAGAAGACACTCTATACCTTAGAGTTTTATCAAGAACAAACCTACCATCATCCCTGGGCATCATTCTTTTCCCTGAATAGTATGTCAAAGGAACAATATTCAGTTCATTCTAAAGTCTGGGTCTCAGATAGTCTTAATGAAAACAGCAAGTTCCTGAAAGTACAAGATTAGACCAAAAAATTATTTCGGGATACTGTTCATGAGGGGTAGCTGAATACAGCAGAGCTGATAAACACTTGAGGACACTCTGCAGGAGGTTGCAGGGAGCAGACAATGGGAGCAGCACCTCCAGCAGGGCCTGAGCAGAGCAATGCAGATTCCGTGTTGTCCCTTCTGTAAGCATAGCTCCACTTCTACCCTGCCTTACACAGGGGACCGTGTCCCCTACCCTGGACTCCAGGGAAGGCTTCCTCTAACTGTTATTCACTAAAGAAATTGGAAGATCCTGCTGACTTTCAATGAAAGAGGCAGCTCATGAATTTTCATCTCATGCACAGATGCAGATACGGGTCAAAGGGAGCTTCAGTGAGCGTTGAAGGCAGGCTCAACACCTCTTATTCCCTGAGGGGCAAAGTCGGAAGACGGGGTCACTTGTAAGTTTCACATTTTCAGTAAAGCTGTCAAAATGAATTAAGCATTGTGAGAAGAGGAAAGCAATGTTTTTGAGTTGAAGCTTAAATATAAACAACTCTCTATGTTGTTAATTCAATTACGTGACTACAACTATTTTTACTAGATAGTAATATGCCTGGAAAAGGTAAGTTGGTTAATAAAGAGATTGTCCATACGATTTATCTTTGAATTCCTTGACATGGAGAAAGTCTTTGGCTGGAGTGCTCTGATTACCACAACTGATCTGAATACTGATCAAATTATCCAGATAAGGGCTTCAGGAGAGTGTTGACTATGTAGTCTATAGTGCAAATGTAATGAAGATATGCCAGCAACAACAATAACAGATGTTTAGTTTTAGTTTTAGTTTTTTTGAGACAGAGTCTTACTCTGTGCCCTCTGTAGAATGCCATAGCATCATCACAGCTCTCGGCAACCTCAAACTCTGATGCTCATGCATCCTTCCGCCTCAGCCTCCCATGTAGTTGGGACTATAGGAGCCCACCACCATGCCTGGCTAGCTTTTCTATTTTTAGTAAAGATGGGGTCTTTCTCTTGCTCAGGCTGGTCTTGAACTCCTGAGCTTAAGCAATCCTCCCTCCTTGGCCTCCCAAAGTGCTGGGATTACAGGTGTGTGCCACTGCACCAGCCAATTATGTAGTATGAATGCTCACTCGGTCTAGTACCTTACCTTTATAATATTTAATTAAATAAGCGCTTCTTTCTTATCTAATACAGTAGTTAGATTCTGGAACCAGACAGTTGGTATTTAAATCCCAGTTCCAACCATGCTTAATCTTCAGGCCTCAGCTTCTTCATCTGTGAAATGAGAATAACTATGCAGACCTCCTAAGGCTGTTGTGAGGATTACATGAGTTAATACATGTAAAGAATGCCCAACGGTACCCAGCACACAGTAAGTACCACACAGAGGGTACCTATTGTTACCAGCTCTTAAAAGAAGCCCTGTCAGTAAATTTGCCAAATCTTGCTTGATATAAAATAAGTAAATCAGATTATATGTGGGAAGTTCTGAGAAACCAAGGATTTCCACATTCCTTGACACTGTGCTGTAGTTGTACCTCTGAACTTGCCTCTTTAGCGGGGACCCTGGTGTGAGCCAACCCCTACTCCTGCCTCACTGCTAAACTATACAGAGAAGCTCACCAGAAGAGTGATAAAGGACCAATTTTTTTTTATTAAAAGGGCAATGACCAAAACAGTTTCCAGAAAAGGAGAATCCCCCGTGGTTTCTTTGAGGCATATATTTTTTTTCAATTGCAGATGTCATTTCCACCAATTTTCATTTTGGCATTTGGCACATGCATGTTATTTGAAAGCAATATTGCACATGTGCTGGCTGTTACCGTGACATTCTTTAGGGACTGCTTTACACAAATTAGGTGAGAATCCATCTTTGTAAAAGAATGTCTGTCACTGACAATTACGGTGATGCCCAGCCAATGCCCAGGGTGCGAACACAGAACGTCAAGATGTATTTCTCAAGTTTTATGATTCAAGGAGGAAACATCAGGCTTGAATGGAAAAAAAAAAAAACCCTGCTCCATCTTACAACTGCCACAATCGTGCCCCCATTAGCAATGGGAGCCTGCGTGCCATTAGTTAGCGTAAGTCACATTCAAATAAAGAAGAGGACAAGCCACACTCCACAGCCATCAAATGGGTCAGCGCTGTAATGAAAGAGGGCCTTGTTCTTAGTTTATTTGGATCCCATATCGAATTATGTAGTATTAGAGACTTTTTTTTTTGGACTTAGCAGAATTTTTGTTGCTTTCAAAAGTCTTGCTTTTGTGCTGAGCTGTTCAACTGCATTTCTTTGTTAAGAAGATAACCAGGACATTTAGGCTCACACACAGGCTGTCTGCAAACTTTCCTAGGGAATATTTTAACATACATAAGCAACCTTGAAATGTGTGCATAGGGTTGTGAGTTAAAGATAAAAGCCAAAACTCAAAGTGAGGCTTAGATTATTGATATTCACAGTGACAGTTTTTATGTGTTTCCTGTAAACCTGGTATGAACCTTGCCCTTCTGAATTTAAGGTTAATATTTTTAAGTCAGAACCTTGGAATCAAACATTTAAAATAAGATCATCAGCTTTTTGCCATATTTGGCATTTTCTTTACAATTTCTTATACAATAATTTAAAGCTATAACATTATGTACATAATGCACCAAATAAATGTTTGTTTATTATAGAACTCAGAAAATGTGTGCAAAAATACTTTGAAAGGCATTATAAAGTTTTAAAATGTTAAGCTTAATATTTTAATGCTACATTCATGCAACTGCAAACTCAGCGAAACTCTGGCCAAATCAATGGGTTAGAAGAGCATTCAGGGTGAAATCATGTGCAGTAAGATTTAAACATAGAGGCTGGGCACAGTGACTTGTGCCTGTAATCCCAGACCACTGGGAGGCTGGAGCAGGTGGATTCCTTGAGTTCAGGAGTTTGCGACCAGCCTGAGCAACAGCAAGACCCCTCTCTAAAACTAGCTGAATGTGGTGGCAGGTGCCTGTAGTCCCAGCTACTCAGGAGGCTGACGTAGGAGGATCCTTTGAGCCCAAGGAGTTTGAGGTTGCTGTGAGCTATATAGAGCCACAGAGTAAGACTCTGTCTCAAAAAACAAAAAAAAGAGTTAAGTATAGCATCTAATTTAACTACTATTGCCTCATTTTCTCTTTTTGACTCTGGTGAATGTGGTCATCACTCTGTTCAACTAAGAGACAAACAGTAGTTCGTTCTCTCTTTTCTCTGCCAGTTCCCAAGTCTGCGCCAGTATTGAGATCATACCAGTAGCTTTATAGCAAGTACAAGATAAAGCATTTCCTCAGTCACCATCAAAGGCTACCTTGCACCTCTAAAGGGTGCGGGTTAACAGCAAAACCCTCATCCTCCAGTAATTCTGTCAATTCCACCCCTACTCATGCAGTGAAAACTCAGCTAGCAGCAGTTAATAGCAGCTAACAGCAATTCCACCCATTTCCATAGTGAAACTAGGCTATATTACAGCTATCAGCAGACACTCACTGAGCATTTACTATATGCTAAGTGCATTACTTGCAGTATCTTATTTAATCTTTACACCAACCCTCCGGTCTTATAATCACAGATGATTTCAGTTGCTTGTGACTTATTGGAGACCATGGTCACTTGTATTCATTTCTCTACCTCATGGAGAAGGCGATGGAGGAGAAATTGAAAAAGACAATAAGGGAAGAAAGAAGGGAGAAAAACTCAACAATCAACTGCTTTCTAGCTAGGAGAACCCAGGCTTCATCTCTCAATTCCTACTGTGTACTTTAATAGAGGTGTGTTTATTTTTCCCATGTTAAAAATAAGAAAACAGAGGCTTGCCAAGGTTAAATAATTCCTTTAAGTCCAGATGATCCCCCAGCAAGTTGTTGAACAACAGAACCCCATGTTCAAAACCTCCGTGTTCCACTGCCCAACACCCAGGGAAATAGGCTGAGACTTCCTTGAAGACAAGAAACACAGAGGGGTCCCAAGACCCTGCGATGTGGGCAGGAACAGGATGAGGATGGATATTTAGGAACCACTTTTGCCTACAGGGTCCCGGGATACCCAGGAGAAGGCAGCGCACACCATATGGCAACTGGTTGAACAAGAACCAGCCCATTAGTTGCTTCTCAGCCTTTTGGCTAAGATCCAGTATAGTAAGAACCTACCCATTGGTTTTGCACAGCCTGTGACCTCAGCTCAGTCACCCAGGCCTCAGAGAGGGTGACGACCGTGGGGACTGCCACGCACGATACGTGCCGTGTCCTTTTCCTTTGCCTCCGTTTGTTGTGGTTGTTCTAATATTGTCATTGTGTTACCCGTCTTGGCATTTAGGATGCCTCCATTTTTCTTTAAGGAAGAACTGCTTTGTCACTGGACTTTGAGCTTCTTGAGAGGAAGAACTTGCATTACTTATGATTAAATCCCCAGGGCCTGGTCAACCTCCTGTAAATGTTGTTGGATTATTTAATTAACACCATTTGGGCTAAAACTAATACTGTATATGAAAAGACAAAGAGAATAGCCCTTAGACTAAGAGATGAAATATGCTAAAAAAAAATAATAATAATGTTTCTGTATACATTTCAGTTCACATCTGGGGTCAAACTTTCTGACTACTTCTCTCTCCACCTCCCTCATGCCGCCTCCAAACCTTCAAACACTGTAAGTATATGGAACTTTAAATTAGAACTGTCCTTGACACCCTGGTATTGGACATTCTAGGGGCTAGCTTCGCTGACTGCAGCCTGTATTCCATGATATCCAAGGCCAAGTTGTTAGTCACTTAAAAGAGAGCATCAATTTTTATTTTACACCAAAGTCATAAAAGATTGCTTAACTTTGAGCAGGCTTGTAGTGCTGTCTACATAATCATCTCAGAAGATTTAAAAAACCATAGGAAGCTGATAAATTGTTTTTAAAGCTCAGCATAAGCATGGCCAAATGTAGATTGAATCGATTCAGTTAAAACAACCACCATGAAATACTTGAAAAGGTGATGACTTTCTGCCCCTAAGTCCTGAGTAGTCGACCTGAGTAGTAAGTTAAAATTAGAAATCTGTTCAAAGTTTGCACGATATTTATGAAGTCTAAGGAATATTTGAAAGCAATATTTAAATATTTTTAAAACATGCCTAAGTCAGAGGAAAAGATCTTGCTTTGTCTTTAGAGTTACTGAGGCGCAAGATAAGACTCAGAAAGTTCATCCGGCCATGTATATTTTACTGCAAACATGTCATTTTAGACATCTTTCAAAATGTATCTGGAATATGGAAAACAATCCTACTGATCTATTGTTTCGCAGAGCTCATTGACATATTTATGTTTATAAAATCAGTCAGATCAGGGCAACTTTGAGTTTGGGTTTTTTTTTTTTTTCTTGTTTGAGTGAAAGGAGTCTGGAAAATTTCAGCAAATTACAAAAATAAAAGAAATGTGTAATGCATTTCACCTCTTATTTTCCCCTTAAAATTAAAGAAAAAAAAAAAAAGAAACAGAAAGGGAGAAATCTGGAGGATAATTTAGAGTAGCATGTTCAAGGGTACTGCAATAAATGGCCAATGTGTAATGATGCTGGGACACTGATACACATTCCAGAAGCCGGATTCAGGGTCCAATTCTCATCCTACCCGCTGTGAATTTTCAGAGAGTCAACAACTATTAGACCCTCATGTGTCTTCTCTAAAACAATGGCAAAAACCCACAGTCTCTGCTTCCCAAAATGGTGTAAAGGGTCATATAAGATACATCACACACCTAAACATGTTGGAAAACAACGAGTATCTCCTGGATGCATGGTATGTAGTAACAATGGAACTGTTATTATTGCTTAATTAGAATTAGCTAGTGTTTTGGAAATCGGATGCAATTTGAACTTGTTTCCCCAATACATTATATTCTTATTCTCTGAGGGGAGGAGAAACAATTGCTTGAAATGTCATTTGTAGAAAATTGTACTTGAATTAAATGTACCTTACATTCTCACTCTACTTGGGGCAGGGGTGGGTGGCAGGGATGAATAGTAAGCTTAACAAAAGCAGGCTTTCTTTTAAAATTAGAATCTCAAAGGAATAGATTTTTACCATAGTTACAATTCTTACCCAAGATATAAATTTAATAATATAGGGGACAAAAGAAAGGAAGAATATTGGAATGTTATGCAGGAGAACTAGTGGAAGATTTTGTTGTAAAACACTGATAAAATGGAAAATTGTCTCCAAGCAGTGAGGAGTCATATCAAACTATACCTTGAGAAAGTTTTCTAAAGTTCTATGTCTTTACTTTCTTAAACGTATTCTGGCATATCATTTCCAGCAATATTTTGGCAGCCTAAAATTACACCATTCTGACCTTGACATTAGTATTCCACAGCACTGATAAAAGAATGACAGCTTCTCCATCCTAGTGGGTGATCTTGCAAGCTTTTACCTTCATGACTATGGAGTTCCTGTCAAATGTGCTTCCAACTGAATGATCCACATTCTTTTGAATTATGAAGTGGATGCAAACTGTGCTAATTGGGTCTGCACTGATGTCACTGATAAGGATTAAACAGCCTTGATTACCCTAAAGTCACAAACGTATGTAATTTGGCTATACATGAATATTCCTCTTAGCATAATCCATATCTGTCCACACAGAATTGTTTTGTTTAATTAGAATGGCCATTAAAGACATTAAGACGAATTAGAGGCAGACTACAAAGAGACGAATATAAGAGCTAAGAGGGACTATAATGAAAGGGTAAATATTGTGCTTATTTTGTATTATTTCTGAAGTGTAAACTGTACGCATGGGAGTGCAGAAAACATTGAAGAAGGTTCCACTTTGCCCAGAAGAATTGAGCTATAAATGCAACAGAACAAAGAATGGGTATCAAGCCACAGACACTTTGACCTAACACGGCTGTGTCCCTTTGTGTATTACAAAGCCTTTCTACATTTAAAGACTCTTTAAACAGTAAGCTTCTAAAAGGCAGGGACAGGACCAGAAGGATTTTGTACTCTAGCCAGTACGGTGTCATTTTCGTATGGGTGCTTATTAATTAATTACTGTCTGATGTAAATGTAGCAGCCAGTGTGAGATGCTAGAGGACGGTAATGAACTTCTGTGGTATAGTTCAGTGCTTTTTAACCACAAAATTATACTGATATTTTAAATTGGTGGCATTTGAATAGAATAGTTAAAATTAGTAAATTATTAGTCTGTTACTAAGCTACTGAAAATCAAAGTATAATATATTATCATACTTTACTAAGAAACAAATTTGCCTACTCAGATGCTCCAGGAATTTAACATAGTTGCACTGAATAGTTCCATTAAATAATTTTACTATGAACTATTTCCTACAAAGAGAGGTGCAGAAGCTGCTATTTTAAAAGCTTAGAATACATTGCAATATCCAAGTTTTAAAATAATATAATTTTGCCTCAGTGGCTTTTCAATAAAAATAAAAAAGTTGAACTTTTAGTTAGGAGTTTTACATGGAGAGAGATGAGAGCTGAAATTGTTAAGGGAAGGGCTACAGAATTTAACTTATGATTTCATGCATCAAAAAGGTGACTTTTAAATCTGTGTCATATGATTTTAGAAACAATTCTGCCCATTTCAAAATAAACCAAATAAACTTTCCTTCCTGTGATTTCTTGTGGAATGAAAGACACTATATCTAAGCCTCTCCCTTTTAATTTCACGGACCCATAGAAGTCAGATTATTTTGAGAGTTTATATTATAAGTTGTTAAATAATAAGCAGGAATGTATTTGTTAAAAATTGAAACAGGGACAGTTGAAATACAAGTCAATAAAAGATGAAAGAATTTTGGTGATTAAATTAAAAGACTGAGGGATTAAAACCCATCCTAGGAACCAGTTAATGGTGTTGATTGTGCAGGTCTCATAATTCCATAAATTATTAATTCATTTCAAATAAGGAATGAGTGAGACTTAATTAATTTTTACAACATGTTTGATGACATTATTAGAAGAAGTGTGGATCAATATTATTATCACTTTAATTATTCAATGTGATTGCAGCTTTCCTTAAACCTACTTAGTTTGGATAGAAGTTTTAAAATAACTTTTAGGGTAAGTTTTTCTGTGTTAGTCTGTGTTGATAAGAAATTAAGCACCAGTCCTCAGAATCGTCTGTATCTCCCTATGAGTGCTAGGCAAAATTAATTTCACAACCAAATATGACAGTTTGAACTTGATTTACAAGTATTTTTGTCTTAATACTTTTTCTATAACACTTTCTCAGCTGACTAATAGAATAAACCTAGGAAAAATACTTTATGCTATTACAGTATTTATATGTTTATAAAGTACCTTCTTACACATTACTATATTTAATCTTGGCAAAATCTTTTAAAGTAGGAAGGCAGACAGGGTATGCCATTCTATGGATGAGAAAACGGAGACCTGGTCAACTGTCTTAAGACCTGGGCTGATGAGTGCTGTCAGAATGAGGACCCATTTTCCCAACTCTTGGCTTATGCCTCTGTGTACATCTTATGCTTCTTCAAACAGTTTTGTTCAGAGCTTAGACACCTGTGACATTACATTGACAACACAAGAGTATGGATACATGTGCACGTCTATGTGTGTGGATATATGGGCACGTATTTTCTTCACCTGTGACCAAAGAGGAGCACCATACTAGACATTTACAGCACACTTCTGCATGTTTTAAGGAATTTTATAGTGATTTGTTAAGACTTTAATTTGGAGTCATCAACAAACACAAGAAAACTAACAAGATGAATTGCTAAATTTGAAGAAAGTTGGGATTAAAAGTTAAATTTTACTGCTGATTCTTTTTTTTTTTTTTATAATTTTATTGAATCATAATTCTGTACATTGGTGCAATCATAGGGCATGATTCATATACATTCAGAAATGTTTTCATCGTACTGTTACAGATAGCCTTCATGGCATTTTCTTGATCACTATA
>CAUYON010153407.1:0-12120 GCA_963573935.1 Arctocebus calabarensis | reverse complement strand
GGTCTTGGGGTCTTGGTGTGTGCCACACCTTTTGGGGGCAAAACACGATTGTAAGAGGGTCTTTTCCTAACAAATGCAACCAGTGTAACATGGTTTCTTGTACCCTCAATGAATCCCCAACAATAAAAAAAAAACAAAACTAAGTATTAAAAAAAAAAAAAACAAAAACAGAGTACTAGGATTACAAGCGTGAGTCCCCCTGGGCCCAGATGTAAACTGCTTTCTTAATGCAAACTAAGCACCTGGCAGATATATTAATGACAAAAGAAACTTTTTGACAGTTCATAATAGCAAAGATGTGCAATTAAACTGAGTGCCCATCAATAAAATGTGTATACATATACCATGTAGTACTAGTAGTACTTCAGCCTTAAAAAAGGAATGAAATAATGCCTTTTGCAGCAACTTGGGTGGAGCTGGAGACCATTATCCTAAGTGAAATATCTCAGGAATGGAAAACCAACTACATGTACTCACTGATAAACGGGAGTTAAACAACGGGCACACATTGGCACACAGAGATGTAAAAGGCCATTGGAAATCAAGAATGGGGAGTGCGGAGGAGGAGGGAAGAAAACCACTCTTGGGTACAATGAACACTGTTGGGGTGTTGGGGACACTAAAAGGCTGAACCTAAACATTATAAAAGGTTTCCATGTAACAAAAACATTAGTACCCCTAGAATATTTTGAAATAAAGAAAAATCTTTTTGAATCATAGGGAAACTACAAGTAATCTTCTCAAACTCTGGGCACATTAACGTTTGGATAGTCAGAATGATGTTTATTCAACTGTATGGATGTTTGTTCAGAACGCCATCTACTATTAAATGGGGAACACCCATGAAGCTAAGTGAAAACCCTTAAAAAGTAATTTTTGTATCCCCATAGCCTAGCATGTTATATAATTAATAAGAGCATGCTGAGTTAATGAAGCTGGTCTCTTCTTGCTTTCACACTCCTCTGTAGTATTTACTCAATGTAAACATTTTCATTTTTTGGATTAATCTTTCCAGTTTATAGTTTATAAGCATTATACTATAAAATTTGAATTAGATAAAATGTTCAGGAAATAGTCATTCTACCTTTTGAAAGTTTATTTTGACAATACAATATTCAAGTTAACTGAAAATTTACTCCTGTTTTTGAATGGTATTGAAATTAATCTTTTCAAATGGTATTATTATTATATCGTCCACTTAGCATCCACTATATGTCAAACTAGAAATCTGGAGAAAAATAAGAAATAGTCCCTGCCAACAATGAGTTCAGTGGATGAGGTCCCAGTAACTATGATCCTCTATGTATGAACTGCCATAATTAGAGGTATGTGCAGGATAAATATGAAAGCATGGGAAACACCTGCCTCTGGGAGGGAATGGTATTGCCAGAAAATCTGTTACTTGGTTTGAATCTTTACCATGAAAAAACAGGGCATTTATAGTCTACACACTTGTGTCCTCTCAAAATGTATATGTTGAAATCCTAACCCCCATGGTGATAGCATAGGGTTGTAGGGCATTGGGAAGGTGATTAGGTTATGTGGGCATTGGTGTCCTTATAAAATAGGCTCAAGGGAGCTTGCTCACCCCTCCCAGTAATGAGGACACAGCTAGAAGACACTATCTACAAACTGGCAAGCAGTCTCATAAGACACCTGAATCTACTATGCCTTGATCTTGGACTTCTGCCTTCAGAACTGTGGATAATAAATTTCTACTGCTTATAAGACATCCAGTTTATGGGATTTGGGGTTGTTGTTGTTTTGTTTTGACTTTTGTTATAGAAGCCCAAAGTAAGATGGCAAGCATTCCAGGAAATGGAATATTAATAACCAAAATCATGGGGGGCTCAGGGAGTATGATGCTTCCAGGAAATCACCAAGTTGGCCTTTCTGGAATTACAGCTAGCACTCCTAAGAGGGACGGCAACATCAGGCAGCGAGGAAAGCTGCATGGCTCACAAGTGCTTTGGAAGCCAGGCTAAAGAGTTTAGGCTCAGAGGGCTGGACATGCATTGACCTATGGGAAACTTTTTTAAATTAAAATCCCTAAAATCCCTAATAGCAATAGCTCTTTCTAAAAGTCAGACACACAGAAAATTACAGTTATTCAACTTTTCTAATTTTCTGGATACTGGTTCAGACTTTCACTCTGTTCATTATTCCATGATGAGGCCAACTTTCTTTCAAACACATAATATTTGTATCAAGCTATAGGTAAAATTGCTATGAAATTCTGAGCTGCATGCTTTGGAAATCAATTAGTCAAGCAAACAGCTAAAGAATTTCTATACATATAATTTAAAGCAAATATATCTGAGATATGCTTGCTAATTTTGATACATTTTATCAAATTATATACAAATTCAATTAATTTGAGGTTTTTATCTTGGAGATTTTGTCTAGTTTTCATGAAGTGGAAGAAAAATCCCCAACTTTTTCTGTGAACCAAGATAATATGGACATGTTTGCTAAGCAGATAGAATACTACAGATAAAAGAGCTGTCGTGCCTTTGCTGTGTCTCTTTTCTTACCTCCTTCCTTTCATCTTTTCTTAAACTGAGGAGTTTCTCTTAACAGTAGTTCTTAAATCACTAGATAAAATTACTTTCAAAATACAGAAGCCTGAGCCTCTCCAGACTTTTGAAACTGAACTGTCCAAGGATGGGGTCTAGGCACTGAGAAGAACCAAACATATTTCCACTTTGGTGTGGTAAGCACTCATAATTATTGTTTCTTTTGAAATCTGGGCCAATATGTAAATAAGGAAATAACTGCATGACTTTTTTTTTTTTTTTGAGACAGAGCCTCAAGCTGTTGCCCTGGGTAGAGTGCTGTGGCATCACAGTTCACAGGAACCTCTAATTCCTGGGCTCAAGCGAGTCTCTTGCCTCCACCTCCCAAGTAGCTGGCAGGTACCCACCACAATGCCCAGCCATTGTTTGGTTGCAGCCATCATTGTTGTTTAGCAGGTCAGGCTGGATTCGAACGTGCCAGCTCAGGTGTACGTGGCTGGCGCCTTAGCCCATTGAGCCACAGGCGCCGAGCCTGCATGACATTTTAATAAACACTTTTGGTAACTATGATTACATAATACAACACAATCACAAATAATAATGTATGGAAACACACAATGTTGAGGGTCAAGCAAACCTTTTTCAGAATGTTATACAAATCCTAAAAGAAATTTGCAAAAGTTTTATACCTTGTGCTGCCAGACATGAATGGTAGAGCAAGAATTCCAATCAGAATGTAACTTTGCCTTTCTAAGGCCCAGTTGATGGCAATCTGGATTTGAACAGTGACCAAAAGTCATCAGATTCAGTTCAATAAAAATGTCCCATGCATCTACTACATACAAAAACCAGGTGCTGAAAATAGAAAACTCTTTTCCTAGCATCTTCCTGAAATTAGCTAAAACCAGGCAAGTTCAACAGGAAGGAAGGGAAACCTATACAGGATACTGAAGTTAGGGGTGACTTTGGCTAACCAAAGACAGCAAGAAAATATTTCCTTTCAAGAAGACAGTTAAAGAGATTCAGAAAGTAGAAGAGATATGATAAAGGGAGATTAGTGTAAGTCACTAGTAATAAGTATGTTAGCAATTTTCCTACCTTAAATATTGGCCTTAGCAGGGCTGCACTGATTGTAGAGATATGATTTAGTAATGGGAATTGAGGAGTTCATTTGTAGACAGATTACTGCAGATTAGAATCACCTGGGAATCTTAAACACCTGCTGCCTCATCCCCATTTTTGGATGTTCTGAAGTAATTGGTGTGAAGTGTGCATCACTATGTTAGAAGGATCCCCAAGTGATTCTAATGATTAGCAAAGTTTAAGAACAGCTGCTCTAGTTCTATGGAACCTGGTCATTTGGAATCTATCAGAGGTGGTCCATAAATAAACAGCAGCAGATAAGAAATGCAGAATCTTGGGTTCTACCCTAGACTGACTGAATAAACTATTCCACCTCAGCAAAATCCCCAGGTGGTTCTTATGCACGCTAATGTTTCTGTAACATTAGAAACATGGAGAGCATGTTTCTAATTTTTTTGTCAATTCCAGGCACATGATGCTCATGCTTGATTTAAGGGACAAAGAAGAAATGTTAAGGCAACTGTTTCTAACACATGGTCTCCATCAACTTTGCCAATTATTGGTCATGAGTGAAACTTAGTTTTTAGCTATTAGTTTCTAACAGAAATCTGAAAAACTGATAATCCCCATTTCCAAAGTATAAATTTTTCTCTACTCTGAACATAAAATTTAAAATTTACCACTCCATGACCAAGTGGGCTTTATCCCAGAAATGCAAGGATGGTTCAACATACACAAATCTATTAATGTAATTTACCATATAAATAGAAGCAAAAACATAGATCATGCAATCCTCTCAAGAGATCCAGAAAAAGCATTTGACAAAATTCAGCACTCTTTTATAAAAAGAGCACTTAACAAAACAGGCATAGGTAAAACCTACCTTAAAATTATAAAAGCCATATCCAACATCATACTGAACAGGGAAAAACTGAAAGCATTCCTGCTTAGAACTGGAACCAAACAAGTTGCCCACTATCACCATTTGTATTCAACATAATGCTGGAAGTCCTAGGCAGAGCAATTAGACAAGAGAATAAAATCAAGGGTACCCAAATGGGGAAAGAAAATGTCAAACTATTGCTCTTTGCTGATGTGATCTTATATCTAGAAAACCTCAAAGATTCCACCAAGAGATTCCTGGAATTGATAAATTCAGCAAAGTCTCGGGTCACAAAAGAAATGTACACAAATTAGTGGCATTCATGTATGCCAACAACAGACAAGGGGCAAATCAAGGCCAAGACTCAATACCCTTCACAACAGCAACAAAAAAAAATAAAATACTTGGCAATATATTTAGCTAAGGAGGTGAAAGACTTCTACAGGGAGAACTACAAAACACTGAAGAAGGAAATAGAAGAGGATGGAAACAGATGGAAAAACATATCATGCTCATGAATCAGCAGAGTCAACAGTGTTAAAATGTCAATGCTACCGGGGTGGTGCCTGTGGCTCAAAGGAGTAAGGCACCAGCCCCATATGCTGGAGGTGGCAGGTTCAAACCCAGCCCCAGCCAAAAACTGCAGGAAAAAAAAAAAATGTCAATACTACTCAAAGTGATCTATGAATTCAGTGCAATTCCCATTAAATTACCAAGATCATTTTTCAAGGTCTAGACAAAATAATTCTATGCTTTGTATGAAAGCAGAAGAGACCTTATACAGCCAAAGCAACCTTAAACAAAAGGAACAAATAGGGAAGAATCAATTTACCAGATTTCAAGCTACACTACAAGGATATAGCAACCAAAACACGATGGTACTGGCACAAGAATAGAGACAGAGACCAATGGATCAGAACAGAGAACCCAGATATAAAACCATCCTCATACAGTCATCTGATATTTGACAAAGGAGATAAAAACATACAGTTGGGAAAAGAACACTTACTCAGTAAATGGCCCTGCGAAATTAGATGGCTATATGTAGAAGACTGAAACAGGACCTGCACCTTTCACCACTCACAAAAATTAACTCACAATGGATAACAGACCTAAACGTAAGACATGAAACTATAAGCATTCTAGAAGAAAATTCTGGAGAAATTCTTATAGATATCAGCCTAGGCAAAGAATTTATGACAAATACCTCAAAGGCAATCATAGCAACACTGAAAATTAACAAAGGGGACCTGATTAAATTAAAAAGCTTCTGTGGCTCAGCACCCGTAGCTCAGTGGTTAAACCACTGGCCACATACACCGGGGCTGGCAGGTTCTAATCCAGCACAGGCCTGTTAAACAACAATGACAATTACAACAAAAAAATAGCTGGGTGTTGTGGTGGGCACCTGTAGTCCCAGCTACTTGAGAGGCTGAGGCAAGAGAATCACTTAAGCTCAAGAGTTTGAGGTTGCTATGAGCTGTGACACCATAGCACTCTACCTTAGGTGACATAATGAAACTGTCTCAAAAAAAAAAAAAATTAAATAGCTTCTGCATAGCCCAGGAAACATTAGAGTGAATATACAACCTACAGAATGGGAGAAAATATCTACATGCTATACATTTAACAAAGGGCTAATAACCAGAATCCACACAGCACGAAAAAACAACCCCATTAAAAAGTGGGCCAAAGACACAAATAGAAACCTTTCAAAAGAAGATAGACTAATGGCCAAAAAACATATGAAAAATGCTCTCTAATGATCAGGGAAATGCAAATCAAAACAACAATAAAATTATCACTTAACTCCAGTGAAAATGGATTTTATCAAAAAGTCTGAAAACAATAAATGCTGGCATGAATGCAGAGAGATAGGAGCATTCATACACTGTTGGTGGGGCTACAAACTAGTACAACCTCTATGGAATGCAGTATGGAGAAACTTCAAAACTAAAAGTACACCTACTTACTATTGAATACAAAAAATTCACTGCTGAGTATTTACCCAAAGGAAAAGACTTTTCATAAAAAAGACACCTGCACCCAAATGTTTATGGCAGCACAATTCACAATTACAAAGATGTGGAAACAACCCAAGTTCCCATCAATACATGAATGGATTAATAAAATGTGATATTTGTATACCACAGAGTACTAATTAGCCATAAAAAAAAAAGGTGAACTAATACCTCTTATTAACTTGGATGGAACTGGATTTAATTCTTCTAAGTAAAGTATCACAAGAATGAAAAAACAAACGTCACATGTACTATTATATTGGAACAAATTGATCAATACTTATGTGCATGTATAGAAAAACTCATCAAAAATCAAGTAAGTGGGGAGGGAAGAGAGATGGGTAAACTCATGCATGTAATAGGTACAATGCATCTGGTGACAGACACACTTATAACTTTGACTCAGATGGTACAAAGCAATTTATGTAACTATAACATTTGTATTCCCAAAAGATCCTGAAATAAATTTAAAAATAAAAAACCTTACTGCTAAGTATAAAAGTCAATTCAATTGAAGTTGATTTGCATTTACTTCCATTATTTTGGACAGGATGGGAGGGATGAAGGGAAATTACCACCTGCTGAATATTAGCATCACTAACTATCAGCTCATTTCAGCAATAGCCTAAATGCTATCACCCTCCATCCACTCAGCCAAGGAAATTATTTGCTTCTACATGTTCTTTTTGAGTTGCCAGAGTTGTCCCAAATAATTCCAAATGTCACAGTGATAAATGAAAATTTCAAAGATTAAAGATAGACTAGTACCTCATCTAGAAAAACAGATACATGTCCAAGAGATGATGCAGGTAACTCTCCAAATAAAACCATTTGAGGGAAATTTACTTCAATGCTTTCAGTAATCTTCTTGGCAATATACACAAGTTTATATTTTGCATCTCTTGGAATCTGAAACAAAAGCAAGACAATGAGTCCACATTTACTATCTAGTTTCTTTGTTACTAAGCAGGATATACTACATCCAACTTGTATCTGTTTTGCTAGAAGACATGAAACTTGTCATCTTGCTTACTTTTACAAATAAGGTACTTCTGTTCTTCCCTATTATGCAGAGTGTACACAGTTTTTTCTTTTATAATGCTAAGTTCAAGCCATCACTGGTGTAGAAATATCACCAGTTTAAAGGCATGTCAATTATACAGGTTATAAACCATAAAATCTCATAATTAAAAAACAAGGAGCATGTAAGATGCTTCAATCTTGATAAGATTTTGCTCTGTCACCCAGGCCAGAGTTTAGTAGCACAATCATAGTTCACTGCAGTGTCAAACTCATGGGCTCAAGCAAAGCAGTCCTCCTGCTCAGCATCCTGAGTAGCTAGGACAACAGGCATGTGCCAACACACCTGTTTTTTTGTTTGTTTGTTTGTTTTTTGGTAGAGATGGGATCTCACTATGGTGCCAAGGGTTCTCTTAACTCTTGTCCTCAAGCATAATCCTCCCACCTGGGCATTTCAAAGTGCTGGCATTATAGGTGTAAGCCATTGAGCCCAGACAAATGTTTCAATC
This sequence comes from Arctocebus calabarensis, assembly GCA_963573935.1. NCBI lineage: Eukaryota > Metazoa > Chordata > Mammalia > Primates > Lorisidae > Arctocebus > Arctocebus calabarensis. Next base: position 4,088 of record CAUYON010153407.1, on the reverse strand, counting down.
TTTTTTTTTTTTTTTAGAAACAGAGGCTCACTTTGTCACCCACGGTAGAGTGCCATAGCATCATAGCTCACAGCAACCTCAAACTCTTGGGGTCAAGTGATTCTCTTGCCTTAGCCTCCCATGTAGCTGGGAGTGTGGGTGCCTGCCACAATGACTAGCTATTTTTTTTTTTTTTTTTGAGATGGAGTCTATGTCATCCTGGGTAGTATGCCGTGGCATCACAGCTGAAATCTTGGGCTTCAGGGATTCTCTTGCCTCACCCTCCCAAGTATCTGGGACCACAGGTGCCACAATACTCAGCTATTAGGTTGTAGTTGTCATTGTTGTTTAGAAGGGCTGGGCTGGAACCCGACAGCCTTAGTGTATGTACTCACTGAGCTACAGGAGCCGAGCCTGACTATTTATTTATTTAGTTATTTATTTATTTTTAGAGACAGAGTCTCACTTTGTCGCCCTCTACAGCTCACAGTAACCTCCAGCTCTTGGGTTTAGGTGATTCTCTTGACTCAGTCTCCGGAGTAGCTGGGACTACAGGCGCCCACCTCAATGCCCAACTGTTTTTTTTTGTTGTTGTTGTTGCAGTTTGGCTGGGTGGCACCTATGGCCTAGTGGGTAGGGTACCGGCCCCATACACCAGAGGGTTCTGGGTTCAAACCCGGCCCCAGCCAAACTGACTGGCTATTTTTAAGAGATGGGTTCTCTTCCTTGCTCAGGCTCATCTCAAACTTGTGAGTTTAGGCAATCCACTCTCCCTGGCCTCCCAGAATGCTGGGATTACAAGCATAATCCACCGTGACCAGCTTGACAAATGGTTCAATCTTAAAATGTTATTTTTCTAGAAGCATGAATCCATGTACTCAATTTTGATATGAGGATAATTAATGACATTGTGGGGGTGGGGGAAGGGGAGAGCAGAGAGAGAAAGAATGAGGGAGGGGTGGGGAAAGGAAGAGCAAAGAGAGGGAAGGAGCGATGGGGGTAGGGTCTTGGTGTGTGCCACACCTTTTGGGGGCAATACGCAATTGTAAGAGGGACTTTACCTAACAAATGCAATCAGTATAATCTAGTTTGTTGTACCCTCAATGAATCCCCAATAATAATAATAAAAATGTTATTTTTCTTATAATCATGCCTGGTTTGGAAATAAATCAATTGAGATAAAGACAAGACACAAGAAATTAATTTGTATTTCTGTTAAAGTGTTTAAACAAAACATTCTAACATTTCCACAACTCCTGAGACATTCTTTTTTTAGATATTATTATGACCATCTGACTGATCTGATACTATAAGTAAGCATTCCACTGCCTTCTCTATTGATAAACATTTTTAGAAAATAAGTTACAAATAGTAGAGTACTAAACAAAAACATTAGGGGATGGTGCCTGTGATTCAAGGAATAGGGCGCCAGCTGCATATACCAGAGGTGGTGGGTTCAAACCAGCCCCCTCCCCGCCCCCAAACTGCAACAACAACAAAAGTAAGTAACAAACAAAAACATTCAAAAATTCACAATACCCTAAGGCAACCTTCCTGTTATTCTCTTCCTTCCCTGGGATCCTATTTCCCAACTATTACAATGACCACAGGAACTATCACTTTACAACATGAAACTGAGGCTTTGCACCACCTAAAGAGAGTCACTCTTGCTACAAGCTTTTTACTCTTGAAAAATACTGAGTACAAATGCTGTGCTTGTAGGTGATGAGTTAACCTTCTAGCTCAAGCAATCTAAATTTGAAAAAAAGAAAGGAAGAAAGAAGGACCTGCTCCCCCCAAATAGTCCATAAACATCATGAGTGCTCAAAATACCTGGGCGCTGCTTTTTAAGTACTCCGGTCCCCTCCCCCGCCATGAAATGTGGTTTACAGGTGGACTGAACACATGACAAGTTACATGGGCTCTGTCAAATATCACGTTAAAGGCCCTGACTCCAGAGTGACCCAAGAGAGACAGAAACGGAAGTCATTTGGCACGGAAAACCCACCTTGCTGCTAACACCCAGGCAGATGAAGGCATGGTTGGTTTTCCTGCGTTACTGGGGATTCCTGGTCAGAGACAAAGGGCTGACCTAAAAACCTAAACCTACTGCCGCCAGCGCAGCAGAGCGGGTGCACCTGGGGCGGGGATAGGAGGGAGGTTGCGAGGGTGGGGACCCGCTCCAGTTAGTGACTTGAAGGCAAGTTGTTGAAAGCGCCCGAGAGAGTGCCCTGCGGGAACCCAAGGAGCTGCTACTGGACTGTCCCCTCCTGGATATCCGCTTCGTCGGGCGGAGGCGTGGCAGCTCCCTTGGCCTGTGGTCTCTTACCTCCTGGGTGGCCGCGAGCTGCCCCGCAGCAGCGACACTATACACAAGACAGGAGGCGCTGGTGCTTTCCAGAAACTCCCCCAGAACCTGCCGGTTGTCTTCGCTTTCCAAATACTGGCTCCACTTGTCCTCGGGAACCCCCAGCATCCGCGGCAGGCCGCCGCCGATGAAGCGCACCCGCGCGTCTCGGCCAAAACTCTGCGCTCTCCGGGCCGCTGCCTCCTTTCCCTCCTCCTCGAGCTCCATGGAGCCCACCGCCTCCAGGCCAGCCCCTGGGCTTAGGCTAAGGGTTGGGGCCTCGCGAAAGCCTCGCCCCTCCCAGGCTGCCTGCGGGTCTGCCATCCAGGACGTCCGAGGGGACGCTGGGCAAGCTGGCTTCTCCTGCGTCTTCTGCGCCAGCCCTGAGTGGGCGAGAACACCCCTCCGCCACCCCCGGAAACGCAGCGCCAACTTCTGTCCCCCAGCTGCTGCTGCTCAGCGGCCGCGCGACGCAGTGAAAGCCAGGCGGGTCAGAGCTCAGGTCTGGAACAAGCAGCGCGTCCCGTTTCCCTGGGGACCGTGTCTCCGCCCAGCCCGCTAGGGGCGGAGTGAGCGCTGGGCGCCGCAGCCCAGTAGAGCCCCGAGCCACTGGGTACAGAACCCCGCCAGGCAAAGGCGTAACCCGGGCCAGGCCAAGACCCCCGTGGGGGTAACTCCACAGCCTTCCGGCTCCTTCACCTGCTGCACGTCTTTGCGGGGCCCCAGTGAGGGAGAACAGCCCGCTAACTGCCCTTGACTAAGCAGCGCTGTCTGGTGCCGAGGTCACGGGTAAACCCTTTAAATTGAGTAGTTCGAGTAATCTCTAGGAAACCAGGGGTCTGATTGGTCAGTATTTTAGGGGCCAGGTACTAGTCGCAAAGTGGTTAAGTAATAAATGGTGGAACCGGGATTTAGGGCCAAAGTTGAGCGCTTTTATTCACGTTGCCCAAGGTTGTCCAAATATTACCCAAAAGGAGCCAGCCCTGCAATTCATCTCAAAGCTGTGGAAATCCAAAATCCAAGTATTCAGAATCCTGATGTGTACTCTCAACCAACTTGACACTTTCTGAAATGTTAACAGTCCCAATAAGAGAATACACAATGCTCTTGGTAAACTCCAAAGACTTCCAGAAACCTGTAGAATTATCCTTCAATTCCAGTACACAAAGATTAACAGAGAAAAGTTTCTCCTGGAAGTGAGAACAATGTAATCTAAAAATTGTACCTTCATATTAATTTGAAAAAAAATTTGTTTTTAATGTTTCTAATTGAAAACAGAATCGTGATAATGGAATGGGATTTTTCTGTGGCCTGTTAGTGGCATTTGTTGAAACTACTGGTGAAATTGTGGTTGCTGAACCAGACAGAATTTTGAGAGAGAGTTCACCAACTAATGATTTTGGTCCCTTTGTAAATTGTTCATCTCTAACCAAAGACTTCAACTTCTACCCTTTCTGTAAGGGCTATTTTAAGAGCGTTGTCCTCAGTAATCCATCCAATACCTGATTGTTGATAAATAGATGTTTCCATCAAGATTTGAGGGCTTTGGCTCGGCGCCTGTGGCTCAGCAGGCTAAGGTGCCAGCCACGTATACCTGAGCTGGCAGTTCGAATCCAGCCCGGGCCCGCCAAACAACAATGACGGCTGCAACCAAAAAATGGCCGGGCGTTGTGGCGGGCGCCTATAGTCCCAGCTACTTGGGAGACGGAGGCAAGAGACTCGCTTGACCCCAGGAATTGGAGGTTGCTGTGAGCTGTGATGC
>CAUYON010153405.1:0-15481 GCA_963573935.1 Arctocebus calabarensis | reverse complement strand
AATTTCTTGTGAATTTCCTAGGCCTCAATTCCATGAATGGACTGTATCCATTCATTGATACATTCATTCACCTTGCCCCTGGCGGAAGGGACTGTATTCATTCATTTCCTGGACAAGGAACCCATACACCTATATATACCCTGAGACTAAAGGCCTAAAGGAGGAGATGGGGAAAGACCGGGAGAGAGACGGAGAGAGCTTCTCTCTCCCCACTAGAATTCTCTCCCTCTACCAGAAACCTTAGTGTTTTCTGTATTCTTTTCTGTGAATAAATTCTGTCTTACCACTGGGGGGTGAGGGGAAATAATGTAATGAAGAATAATAAAATACATGTCAATTGAAAAAAAAAAGTCCCTAATCATCAGGTAAATGCAAATCAAAACCATATTAAGATACCACTTAACTCCAATGAAAATGGCTTGGATAAGAAAGTTCCAAAACAAACGCTGGCATAAATGCAGAGAGAAAGGAACTCTTACACTGTTGGTGAGACTGCAAACTAGAACAACTTCTCTGTAAATTAATATGCAGAGACCTCAAAGAACTTAAGGTAGACCTACCATTTGATCTAGCAATCCTACTATCCTACTATTGCTATATACCCAAAGTAAAAAGGTCGTTTTATCAAAAGGTTTATAAACCTGTGAATGTTTATAGCAGCACAGTTCACAATTGCAAAGATGTGGAAACAACCTGCATGTTCATTAATACATGAATAGATTAATGAAATGTGGTATATGCACACCATAGAGTACTACTCAGCCATAAAAAGAAACGGCAGTGTAGTACCATGTATCTTTTGAGGCAACCTGGCTGCGACTGGAAACCATTCTTCTAAGTAAAACAACACAGGAATGGAGACACATTTGTACTCAATACCAAATTGTAACTAATTGATGAATTTAACTTTTACATAAACTAGGGAGTACATATACATATGTTGAGGAAATATACTAAAAAGTATGTTTCCTGTACCCCATTTTGGAAGCCATTATTCTATACAAATATTACAGGCTTTGGCTGTCTAGATTAGGAAGTGACAAACTAGAGCCTTCATCCAAACTGACCCCAGCACCTGTTTCTGTAAATAAAATTTTCCCCAAGACACACACCTTTTCACTTATTGTCATTGGCTGCTTTCACGCTACGACACCAGAGCTGCAGAGTTGTAACAGAGACTGTATGCCCACAAAAGGTCTGGAACTTTATAGACCAAAGTTTCCACCCCTGGTTTAGAAAGCTAGATCACATTTCTCTCCATGGATCATTTAATTCACGTAGTCTTTGTATCTGTGGCAGGATGGTAAAGGGTCTCAATGCATCCACCTACCCCCAACAAGGCTCTGCTTTTATTCATTTATAATAATATGTGACTGTTGGTAAGATTTCCTTTGCACAAAAGGTTATGTAACCAAGAAAAAATAAGATAGATGAAGAGAATGGAGAGACAGGAGGAGGAAAAATGAAGCAACAAGTGGAGGAAAGAATAGAATGGATAAAAGGAAATAGGGAGGGAAGGAATAAAACAATGTGAATGCTAGTTTGTTTAGGAGTGGAGGGAAGAGGAGAGAACAAAGAGACCTTTATTTAGTGACTGAGTTTACACTAGTCCACAGGTCTCTTAGTATATGTATATACAGCACATATATGTGGTATACAACATGTATTCTTAACAGCGGCAATTAATACCTCTAAGCAGCTAAAATTGGTTTAGGGAACACAGATAAAAGAAATTTTGGATACTACAATGGTTTTGCCCCTCAAACACCAAATCCAACCCCCAAAATCTTACATCAATTTATCTCACTCAAATTAGTTTAAATTTTATTCAATATTTTTTTCTTTGGAGGTAATAATGAAAAAAAAGTTAAGAAGTTTGATACATAAATACATTTTTCAACCTTAAGCTTCCCTTATATAAAATTCTAAAAGCCTTTAATTTACTACTATACGCATTTCAATATCATTTTTGGTTCCAGTCTGTACAAAGCTACAAATCGATCCTGTTATAAACATTCTTAAAAGAGGTAAACTCTGGGTGGGTACAGAAAAGGGAGAGGAGGTAAAAAGATAAGAAGAAATAGAAGTTTGGATGGGAAAAAAAAATAACCTTGTAGAGGGAAGTACACTCAAGACTCAGAATTGAACATCCTTAACGTGTGTAAGAAAGGAAATGCAGAGCCACATATGCTAACATGCGGTCACCAGTGACAAAGGTGTGGGCAACAACATATTAGACACAGGGCACGCACACAGACTGAGAAAGGCCTGATCAGCAATGTCTAACATCCAAGTTACTTGTGATCTCTTAAACCACAGTCGGAGCCTTGGACATAAGCAACTATTAAATATCCAGGAAAGAGAGAGCGAACTAGTACAGAGAGAAAAAAATGGCTGTTAACTATTCTGCTAATTATTTCACTATTGTCTTAGCCATAAGCCTGCTGTGGCTGGGACACAGCAAATAATATTTCCCATCTGCTGGCTAACTGGCTCCCTGTTAGAGTCTACTAGCCAGTGGGGTTAGAGAGGAAACTGAACATGGAGAGAAGGGGAGAAGGATTTCCCTGTTTTACTTGTTTTTCCTGTTATGGGTTGCAGGAGCAACAACTCTTTAGAGGAGGGTGATGCCTGTGGCTCATCGAGTAGGGCGCAGGCCCCAAATACAGAGGGTGGCGGGTTCAAACGGGGCTCCAGCCACACTACAACGAAAAAATAGCCGGGCGTTGTGGCGGACTCCTGTAGTCCCAGCTACTTGGGAGGCTGAGTCAAGAGAATCACCTAAGCCCTGGAATTGGAGGTTGCTGTGAGCTGTGATGCTACAGTACTCTACTGAGGTGACAAAGTGAGACTCTGTCTCTACAAACAAAACAAAACAAAACAACACAACTCTTTAGAGGAAGTAACTGTTTAGGACTGGTTCCAATTTCTAAGGCTTGTTTTTTCCCCATTCTCTAAGACCCATGCCCATCACATCCCCTAGGGGCACCAATAGTAGCCAAAGAGCATCTACTCCTCAAAGGTCTAGGCCCAGCTCTAGGGGCCCAGCCCAAAAGCCCCTGAGGCACCAGCTTCACTTCTGGGGTCCATCTCGGTACGTCTTGATGACCCAAACTCTTCACTCTGTTCTCCCAAAATTTGTACCTGCCTCCTGTTATTACCACCTCTGTTATCTCAGTGTTTCCTTTGGCACTATATTCCCATACCTATTTAACCAATTTCCCATAGAAAATTCTCTCTATTACGATAACTAGAGTGGTTTTACCTTCCTGACTGCATCCTGACTGACACAATGGTCAAGTCGTCTTTATTTAAAATGTAATTAATATTCTCTTTAGGTATTATTTTTAGTGCTTAATTTTAGTGCATGTAAAAATATATTTTAAGAGCTGTCATAGGGTGATTCACAATTTAGTCTCCATAATTTTGATTTTCATTTCGGGCTGAAGATTTTTTCTTAAACTAACAATTCTTTTGGTTCAATCTGTAAGAAAGCCCAAATGACTTACTAATCCACCTAGAATACTTCATCTTCATCTGTCCTCATACCTTCTGGTTGTCTGCAAGCCAAAACAGATGCAAACTCTCTGGCTGTGCAGCAGTAACCGGAACAGCCACTGACCGGTAGAGGGTACTTTAATCAGATATCAGGAAGCATCAAGTTCAAAACAACATTCAGCAAATGCTTGAAATTTATAATCCTTGGAAAATGTTCTGCCTTTACTGCTTAATACATATTTACTTAATAAATACTGGAGTAATTCATAGCAGGGAAATACAAAACCTGTACATAAAAAGAGACACACTTGTCTTCAATAAGATTAAGAGTTATTGAGACAACTTTATACCTATTAACATATCAAAATCTCTCCTTGCTAGTTACTTTGGGAAAATATATCTCTTGACCTCTGGTCATCACAGTTTCCTCATCTGCAAAGGAAACAGGCTGGACTAGGTCCCTGTTGCTTTACATATATGTACCATGACAATCTATAAAATTTCTTTTTATAGAGACAGAGAAGCTCAGTATCATTAAAAAGAGAGACAAAAAGACTGTTTTGTAAAGGGAAGAAATAAAGAGGTAGAAAAATATCAATATTGGTAGTTTAAGACTTAACTTCAAAAGGACTTAACTTCAAATATACCATATTAGGAGATTCTTAATTTTCCTCTCCTGTGTCAGGAAAAGGAAGAACAGATGTCATTGGCATATTATGAGGCAAAAATAAATAAATAAATAAAAACAGTCTCTCTATTTTTACTATTACAATCTTTAGAGATATTTACTAATCCAGAAAGGATACTTCTTAAACTCTCTTCAAGATATAAAATACCTTTTGTTGTTTTCAGTTTTAAAAACAGTTTTGATATTCTTCTCTCAAAATAAATTGATCATCTGCCATACGGTAGACCATATGCTTTCACGGCTTGCTTATGAAAATAATTACATTTACAGTACTAGTTAAAGGTTGAGAGGCTAGGTGAGATCATTTACTATTTAGTAACTACTTTCTGATATAAGGAAAATATAGAGAGAACACCTTATATATTTTATAATTAATCTTAGTTAATCCAAAGTAAACTGGGACTCTGATTTTTGCTTTATATCCCACCTGCACTGCTACCATAGCTTTGATACTTTCCTTCCAAATTTTAAAATTTATAACATTTATACAGATAAAATGGGGAAGGCTTTAATTTTAGAATATGGATTTAACCATTCATACTTTTAAAAGAAGAAATACTGTGATTTGAAAATTGCAAACATTAAGCCTTAGTACTCAAGAGCTACCATTACTATAAAAATCAAGTATAGAAGTTTGTGCAGCATAATCTAATTTATATATCACATTGTATACTGTTATATACTGACAGATGAAAGTATAGAAGCACAAAATCATGAGTATTAATGGTGACTAATTCTGAGGAACAGGAGGGGGGAATGTAGAGCAGAATGGGATCTCCTTTCACTTAATATATTCTATATTAAATATTAAGGCATATGCCTACATTAACTTTAAAAAAATCAATATTCATTTTAAGAAGATCATCACTGAATTCTCAGAGGAAATGGCCCAACTCCTGGAATCAGACTACTTCCCTAGACCCAAGCTGGAAAAAATAGGACTTTTGAACAGACCAATATCACACACTAAAATTGCAACAATAAAAAACCATCTAACACAAAAAGTACTGGACCAGGCAGTTTCACACCAGAATTCTACCAAGCCTTCCAAGAAGAGCTCACACCTGTATTGCAAACATATTCCAAAAATTGAGAAGGAAGGAACACTCCCCAATTCCTATGAAGCAAATATCCCCTTGATATCAAAAGCAGAAAAGAACTCAGCAAGAAAACAAAACTACAGAACAGTATCAAGCAATATTGACAAAAAATTCTTAATAAAATCCTTACAAATAGAATTTAGCTACACATCAAAAAATTATATATCACGATGAGGTGGGCTTATTCCAGGGATACAAGGCTGGTTAAACATTCATAAATACATAAATGTAATTCACCAGATAAACAGAAGTAAAAACAAAGACCAAATGATTCTCTCAATTGATGCAGAAAAAGCATTTGACAAAATTCAGCATCCTTTTTGAGAAAGAAAATAGGCATAGATGGGACATTTCTTAAACTGAAAGAAGACATCTATGACAAACCCACAGCCAACATTGTACTGAATGGAGGAAACTGAAGGCATTTCCATTGAGAATTGGGACCAGACGAGGATGTCCACTATCGCTACTACTATTCAATGTAGTCCTGGCAGTCTTAGTGAAAGCAATTAGGCAAGGGAAAGAAATCAAGGGTATCCAAATGGGGAAAGAAGAGGTCAAACTATTGCTCTTGCTAAGGATATGGTATTACACTTAGAAAATCCCAAGAACTCAACCACAAGACCCCTAGAAGTGATCAAGAACTGCAGCAGCATCTCAGGAAATAAAAATCAATATTCACAAATCAATAGCTTTCAAATACACCAACAGGGAAGCTGAGAATCAAATCAAAGATACAACACCCTTCACAATAGCACCAAAAAAATGAAGTACCTTGTATGTGAAAGATTTCTATACAGAAAACTACCAAATATGAGAAAAGAAATAGCAGAGAATGTTAACAGATAGAAAAACATAATATGCTCACAACTGGGAAGAATTGACATTGTTAAAATGTCTATCCTACTCAAAGTAATCTACAGAGTCAATGAAACCCACATTAAAATACTAACACCATACCCTGAAGATTTTTTTCTGGGTTATTATGAGGGTACAGACAATGAGGCAACATGGTTTCCATTTGCAAAGTAAAGTCAGGGTTGCAATTGAATCCTTCTCCCAGGAAGCCATATAGCTTTCATTGTGCCTATTAGGTGGGAATTTACCCAACTCTCTCTCCCACTCCTCCTTCTTCAATTTAATTGTGTTTTTCTCTTGTGTCAGCCTGTAATTGTTGATCTACTAGTTTCAGCTTAGCATCGAGTATATGGTGTGCTTGCTTTTCGATTCCTGAGATACCATGGGCATAGCTTAAAATTTGGAAAAAATAGTTCTACAGTTTGTATGGCACTGTGAAAAACCCTGAAGAGGCAATGCAATTCTACAAAATAAGAACAAATCTGAAGGCATCATATTACCAGACTTCAGATTATACTACAAGTCTATAGTGATCAAAACAGCATGACATTGGCATAAAAGCAGAGACATAGATACATGGAACAGCACAGAGAACCTAGAGATAAAAGCAGTCCCATACCACCACCTAATCTTTGATAAAGCAAACAAAAGCATGTGTTGAGGGAAAGAATCACATGCTAGGAGAACTGCCTAGCCACATGTAAGAGGATAAAATGGACCCACACCTCTCGCCACATAGAAAAATTAACATACAATGAATAAAAGATTAAACATTTATTTAAATAAAAGACACAGAACTATAAAAAATCTGGAAGAAAGTTCAGAAAACACTCTGAGCAACATCAGTCTTAGGAAAAATATTATGAAGACCTGAAAGGCAATTGCAGCAACAACAAAAACAAATAAACAGGACCTGATCGAGTTAAAAAGTTTCTGCACAGCTAAGGGCAAAATCAACAAAGCAAGAGACAGCCTTCAGAATGAGAGATGATACTTGAATGCTACAAATCTGACAAACAGTTAATAATTATAATCTACAAAGAACTTAAGCAAATTAACAACAGGAACAAAAAAGAAAAAAGAGCAAACAACCCTATTACAATCTGGGCAAGAGATATGAACAGAATCTTTTCTTATGAGGATAGACAAAGGCTAACAAATTTATAGAAAAAATGCTCATCACTAATTATTAGAGAAATACATATTAAAACCACTTTGAGGTCTCACCTAACCCCAGTGAGAATGGCCCATATAATATTGTCCCAAAACAATAGACACTGGTGTAGGTGTGGAGAGAAGGAACACTCCTGCATTGTGGGTGGGACTGCAAAATTGAACAGCCTTTATAGAAAGAAGTATGGAGAGTACTCAAAGCTAAAAGTGGAACTTCCACTTGATCCTGTAATCCCATTACTAGGTATTTACTTAAAAGAAAAAAAAAGTCACATACATTTAAATGTTTATAGCAGCCCAATTTACAATTGCAAAGCTATGGAAACAACCCAAGTGCCCTTTGACATGTGAATGGATTAATAAACTGGTATTATGTGTACCATGGAATATTATTCAACATAAAAGATGGAGATGTTGTATCCTTTGTTACAATTTGGATGGATCTGGAGAACAATCTCTGAGGAAAGCATCAGAAGAATAGAAAAATAGGCATCTCAGATACTCAATATTAATTTGAAACCTGTAGATTAACAACAACGTGCTCCTATGAGAAAAAAACTCAGCTGAATCCAAGAAGAGGGAGGGTTGGCAGGTTTCTTCCAATTGGAAACAAAATATGCAGGTGTATGCCACACTTTCCATGTGAGGAGCATAGCTACTACTTAGAGTATGCCTCACAAATACAAGCGATGAGTGGTGTAATTGTATGTATCCTCATATAATTGGAATATACATACTTACATATGTGTATATATATATGTGATATGAAAGTTATAGGTAAACTGCTTAAGAAATCTGAGCTTTAAATTCAAGTAACATATTTAGTCACTTAAATCATTTATATATAAATCTTACTTCAGTTGCTTTTACCCATCAAACATTGTTTGTATGTTCTGGGAATTAAACAGTGAACAAGAACTCTACCCTTCTGAAGCTTACATTCTGGTGGCAGTACTAACAAAAGGATTATTCACTCTGGTAAGCAGGGTGTAGAATGGGTAGTAGGGAATGGGTGTTCAGAAAAGACTTCCTTAAAAAGATTACACTTTAACGAAAGACCTAAATAATGAGAATAAGAGGGTCATATCCAAAATCCCAGAGGAAACACTCCATACAGAGGTAATGACAACTGCAAAGTCTAGAGCAGTGATTTTCAAACCTTTTTTATTTCACAGCATACTGGAATTTATAGTTAAACTGTGGCACATTTGGATTATGTTGATTAAAAAAAAGACCCACACCTCTTTTGAAGGATACACTTACTATGCTTTGAACTTCTCTTTAAAATAATTTAATTAATGAATTTGAAAAATTTTCCTAGCACACCTAAGATTCTCTCACAGCACACCAGTAGTTGAAAATGCACACATTGGATGAAAATCATTGGTTGGAGGATGGAAAGAACAGTGTGGCCAAGGCATTCTGAGTGGTAGAACACAAGCTAGAGTGTACGGGCCTATGGGACTTGGATGTCCATGTTAAAAGTTCAATAAGAAGTCACTGAAGGATTTAAGTGGAGAAGTAACATAACCTGACTTCCATTTTTAGGAGATCCATCTGCTCATTGTGTGAATAATGGATTACTGAAACAAGCTACAGCTCAGGTGGAAAGTGAAGTGGCTTGGTCTGTGTCAGTGGAAAGATCACTCCACTCAGAAATCAAAGGAGACTGGGGGAGATGGGGGAGATGTGGAAGGGGGAAGATTAGAGAAAAAGTAATCAATGGAGAAAAACAGAAGAAAATGAGAAATAATTTTTATTAAATTTGGATTTCATTTTTCTTTAAAAGTATGGAAATTTGTTTTTTCTCTATCAGTATCCACATGATATCTCCAATTTTGCCTTTTAGTCTGATAAACCTAAAATATTTGCTATCTGGCCTCTTATAGAAAAAGTTTTTGAACTTGATCTAGAGAAAAAGTATGGAGTCTGAAAAACGGTGGACCCAGATACCAAGTATTAAGGTGCTTCAACCCACTGGAAGAGTGACTATTGAGATACCATTGTAGTAAATCGAGAGAGGCAAAGTATTTTAAGAAAAACGAATGGGGATACCACAAAGAAAATCAAAGATGAAGCAATCAACTGTGAAGAATATTGCTCAGAAAATCTATAAGATGATGAGAGGAGTTTCTATTAGATTTGGCAAAAGAAAGCCACTTGTCAAAAGCCGTTTCAGCAGAGCAGTAAAAAAATCTCACATCTGTTCAAGAGTGAATAGGAGATGAAGTGAAATAAAGAAAATCAACCCAATTTCTACTGAAATGGGGAACAGAGAAATGAAATAGTGCTGGAAGAGACGGGAGGTCAAAAAAGTTAAGGTTTTTGTTTTCTTTGGTAAGATGCTGGTAAGAATTATCCAGCAGAAAGAGAAATTTACGCTGGTCAGAGTACAGTAAGAAAACGTAATGGGATGTACAGCAAAATGATAGGAAAAAGATACTTCTTTCATTGTCATAGGAACAAATGATACTGATTTGTGTAAGAAGAGAAGTCAAGACAGGAAGAAGGTGATAGATGATAAAAAGTGGTATATTTGATGTTCTTTAAAAAGTTCAAACACTTTTACAGAGGAAATTAGAATAACTGATTTGAAAATGTAGAAGGCTGGTAGACAGAGAAAGGATTATATGCTAGTAATATTTGTTTGGGGGCAAACCTGGTAATGATGACAAGGTTGTTAATTTTTTAATTGACAAAAACTGTACATATTTATAGTGTGCGTAATGTTCTGACATATGTCTATATTGTAAAATGACTAAATTGAGCTAATTAATATAGATATTACCTCATATACTTATTTTTTGTGGTAAAAGCACTTAAATTCCAGTAACCTAACAATTTTCAAGTGGACAAATACATCGTTATTAATTATCGGCATCATATCGTATTATATAATAGATCTCTTGGCTTGTTAACTTTTAAAGAAGTAATTATAAGAGTTGAGGCTTAGAAAGTCTAGAAGCAAAAATGGTTACAAGTGATAAGATGAAGGCTACATGAGTGATAAGTAATATTATTAGCAAATGTCAGTATATTCCTCTATAATTATCCATTTCTCAGAATGTTTTACACAATATTCACAGTGTTCTATATGTAAATGAGAATGTTATAACTGCTCTTAAACAATCAAATTTAGAATGCCCCTCTTATCATTATTTACTATTAATCTACATACACACCCAAACTTATCAGTCCACTAAAATGGCAATTGCTTTTAGAACTTTCATGGAGACATTAGGTAATATAGTAATACCATAAAAGGTTTTCAAAAATATTAGACACATCAAAAAAGCTATTAGAAGTAAAAGGTGAATAAATCAGGTTCATTATCCTAATCTCTCTACTTTTTATGTTTGATTATTTCTGTAAAAAATATTGAGAAGGTAGACTGGCAACCACAGTCCTAAAAACCTATATTTTTGATGAAAAGTGGGTTCCCCTCTTTTGAGGGCATGTTGAGCTCTGTAAAATTGCCTGAGGCAAAGCGAAAAGCATAGGAAAGGCACCTCTTTATGAAACCTTTGTCCTGGAGTGGACCCTATGAATTTTTCAAAACAAAGGAGCTCAAGGTTGCTGTTCAGAACAATACACTACACATAAAAGATTACTAATGATTTATGAACTCCTAATGTAGCATGAATCATACCAGCAACACTAGGATATTGGTTTCAACAAGTAGCCTATTTTATTTTATAAACTTCACCAGAATATTATCAACAGTACTATTAGAAAATGGAAAGCTAATGAAATTAGGAGGCAGCATCGGCGTACAACACACTATGTTTCACATCACTCTAATGCAGAATTTAAATGGATGAGATCCATCTTTTAACTTAAAAAAAAAAATCAGCCTATAAACCTAGATTTGACAAAGTTATTAGGGAATATTTTGCTATCTAAATGCAATAAACTGCATTAGTGGAACCGTTTCTTTTATAAGAAGAAAAAGCGAAGCAGTATATTTTCTTCTTGCCTTTTATTATAGTTCAAAAGCCTGATTATCTTAATAGTTTTTTGTTTTCCCTTAGCAATATGTGAAGCAGAAGACAACTGAAAGATTAGAGGATTATAAATATTCTCTTTCTATAAAGATGTTTTCCCTGGCCCTATTATAGTCAGAGGATATTATAAATACTGGATAGCATCAAATTTTCAGAAATCATTGCTTTCCACAAATACTGGGTTGCCTACCTGTGAAATATAGCTTTTAATATCTAACCCTGATTTTATTTGATATCTGACCAAATATCTTTTCTGAAAGTAAATGGTTATTAGTGATTTTTAGTATAGTTCCACAACAGCAAAGGCAGAATCCATGTTTAGGTGATTACTGTATGTTTTGATTCAGTTATCTGCAGGGTGTCTGCATGGTACTCTAACTATTTAAAGCCAGTAAAAAGATTACAGCTCACACTAACTGGATTTTCACCGCTCCCTATCATTCGGCCTGAATTCCTCATGGGCAGATTAAAAGGACCAAGGCAAACAATAGTCTTTTTAAAATACAAGGTGGTTATTTTTTAAAAAGGAAGGAAGGAAGAGAGGGAGGGAGTGAGGGAAGGTGGGTAGGCGGGGGGTGAGTAGAGAGGGAGAAAGGGTATTCTTTATGGTCAAAATAACAACAAAATTATTTAAGGAAGCAGTCATATAAAAATAAAGTTAAATGTATGAAAGAGGTAAAACTGTGGGCATTGGCATAGAATGAATCCAAACCAAGAAATTAATAGCATCTGAGAGAATTGCAGTTTTTACTCTCAAATCTACATTATAATGGATATGGTATTAAAGTTCAAAGCTGGGTAGATATGGCACCAGAAAAATAAAGCTGGAAGGATCTTGATGATCATTTAGTCTAACCTCTTATTAAAGTAAGGATAGACAGAGGGAGGCCCAAAAAGCTCAGATGGCGTTCCTAAGTCCAAATCCTGCTTTGATTGGCAGATGATCAAACTATATAAGAGCACTTAATGTTCCTTTCCACTTTTGACTTAACCACCTTCTCCTTCTCTACCAGCTTCTCACCTTCACTCACTTTAAGGTATCACATGACTTCCCTACCTGTGATTCGCCCTTAGAGTGAGTACTGGATACAAACTCACAAAGTCATCCTTATGCGTTTACTCCTCTAATCCTCCTACTATCCTATGAAGCAGTTTCATTTATCATGGCCATTTTAGAGAAAAAGACACTAAGATTTAGAGAGATTAAGTGACTTGCCCAAGATCACACAGCTAGTAAGTAGAAAAGCTGGATTTAAAGTCAAGTTTACAAGATACCAGTGCATGAGCTATTAACCACCGTGTTACGCCTAGTTTCCGCATTAGCTTCTTTTCCTCATTTCAAGAGGAAATTCCATTGGTTTATACTTTGTCTCCCATCTCCACTCAAACAATTTGCCCAAACTCCACCCATAGTGTCTCCACATTATCATTCAGCATTAAATAACTGGTTAATTTCTGAACTCAAGTCAGATCAGGACCAAGTTAACTGCCACTACCTTAATTAGGCTCCATCATTACTCTCTCAACATTACTTACTGTAAGACTCCTAAGTGGTCTCAGAATTCAAATCCATGCTCCTTAGTGGTATTTCTCTGACTTAAAATCCTCCAAGTCAAAATTCCTGTTGCTCCACCTCTTCAATCCCCTTCGTATTTCTTTTTTTTTTTTACCCAGACTGTGCAAAGATCAGATCCCAAAAGGAAAAATAAATTTAAAAATGTATATTAGTATTTGCTTATAATTTTGTATAAAGAGATCCTCTTTATACAAAAGGATACATAAGAAAGAAGGATACATAAGAAAGTAACAGACATGTTTCTATGGATTTTGAGGGGAGAATAATAGGAATCAGGCAGTGGGGGAAAGATGTAAGAAATTACTATATGTAGACCTTTATATATTTTAAATTATATACCATCTATTCAAAAAGGGAAGGATTGGAAAGGGGAGAGCAAAAACAAAAATATAGAAAACAAACAAAGAGAAAGAATCAACACTTGATGTCAACCTCCTGTTACCAGCAGGTACCTTCATATTTTCTATACCTAACAATAAAATAGTAATTTCATCCTAAAAAGGGGGCATGAAAATAGTTTCTTGAACACACCATGATCTCTCTTGCCGCAATCCTTTTGTTTTTCCCTTTCCTTGCTACTTCCTCATCCATGTTCTTGCAGATGGTTTAGGTGTTGACACCTTTAGGACATCTTTCCTGGCTGGAGAGCTTTAAGTTAAATATCCGTTCAGCACACTCCCCAAGTATAGAGGGGGCATCTCCTTGTCACAGCACTCATACTACAATGTTGTTACTATTTTTGTCTGACTCTCAGACTAGATTGAAGTTTCTTGAGACCAAAGACTGTGTCTTACTCATCATTGCAGCCTCCAGTAAGTGCAATAGTGTCAGACACATCTAAACAGCATCCAAAGTAATCCATGCACAATATAGTCATCCTTGTTGTGGCCCACAGGTCAGATTCAGCAGTCACTGTGACTTAATTTGCCATATGGCACATGCTACTTTGGTTACTGTAGCCTCCCTCTTATAGGTCCCTGTAGTTGTCAAAGTCCAAGTCAAAGGCCTAAAGAGTTACAGACATTAATTAAAAGACCTGAAACCTGACACTCCACACCAGAACTCTCCTGACTACGTTCTCTCTCCTCTTGAACCTGAGCCTCCAAGCTAGAACTCTCCTAACCACGTTATCTCTTCTCTCAAATGAGTTCCAAAGTGCCTCAAACTCAGTGTTTCCAAAGCAAATATATGTTCTTTCCCTTCATACCCTTCTAAAGTACCCTTGCTCAGTAAAAAGTATCACCATCATTCCAGTAATGTAAACAAGAAAACTAATAGTTATTTTTAACATCTTCATTATACTTATCAAATCAAATCCATCATTAAATGCAGAAATATGTCTCAAATTCATCATTTCCCATCATCCCCAATGCCAAAGCCCTGGCCCAAACTACCATTACATCTCCCCTAGATCATTGTGCTACTTATCTGGTTTCTGTGCATCCATTCTTACTTATCCCTCTACAATCTGTTTTCCGCACTGCAGCTGGAGTGATCTTTTCAAAACACTAATCTGATCATGTCACCCATCAGATTAAAACACTTCAAAAGCATCCTGTTACTCTTAAGATAGAGACCAAAATCCCTCACCAGGTTTACAAGGCCCTATACAGTCTAGCCCCTATCTGCCTCTTTAGCCCTATTTCAGACTGTGCTCCCTCCCTGCTCTCCCTTTGAGCTACTCTGATCGCTCTTCAGCCCCTGTTCATATCACTCTTTCTCCAATTTAGAGGCCTTTGTTGATGATGTTTTCTCTGCCTATAATGTTTCCTCTCTACTTTTTCCGTCACTGACTCCTACTCATGCTACTTCTTCAGGAAAGCTTACCCTGATTATTCTAAGTAAAATACAACATCCTATCACTGTATTCTGCTCAAAGCACTGCCCATCTCTTATCCTTGGCATTTATCAATATTGAAAATTTATATTTATGTGATATCATAATTGCTCTTTTCTCCCACTGGACTTTAAGCTCCATAAAGTTAGGCACCAACACTGTTATTGATCACCATGGAATGAATCTCTAAGATTCAGCTCAGTGCCTGGTACAGTAAGTACTTATTAAATATTTAATGAACAAATGACAAAAGGGAGGGTGGGCATCAGTTACGTGGTAATTCCTAGGCTATCATTAGTCACCAATGTCCTTGCATGTGGAAAAGGTAGGGTAATTAATTTAACATGAAGAGTCTAATGTTAGAATTTAGGGCTATCCTAAAACCCCTTCCACTTCAATCCCAGAATATCATACTCCTCTTTATTCAAAACTGGTGAGTTATTTTCCACCACTGAGGTAAACAGCATCAGTAGCTGTTTACTCTAATCCTTTCATTTTATAGTTAAAGAATATAAAACCAGAGACATTATGTAATCAACCCAAAATCACACACCAGGCAGAAGATCAAGACTTGCAGCCACCCTTACTAGTCCAAAGTTGTTTGTATTATATCTACCACAGCAACACATCACGGCTTTCTTCAGGAGAGAGGACTCTTTACTCATTACTAATTTATATTCTAGCAACCCTTTAGGTACATCCAAGTTCGTCTGGTCATGTGTTCTAATTCTTTTTTTTTTTTTTTTT
>CAUYON010153404.1:0-23015 GCA_963573935.1 Arctocebus calabarensis | reverse complement strand
CTTAAGCGATTCTCTTGCCTCAGCCTCCCTAGTAGCTGGGACTACAGGCGCCCGCCACAGCGCCCGGCTATTTTTTTGTTTTGCAGTTCGGCCGAGGCTGGGCTTGAACCCGCCACCTTTGGTATATGGGGCCGGTGCCCTGCTCGCTAAGCCACAGGAGCCGCCCTAACAAGTCTTATTTGCTTAAAAATAGAACCCTTGGAGATACAGGAAGACTAACAAGTCTTATTCTATTCTTAACTTACTCAGTGTTTAAATCTCTCTGAGGTAGAGACTTGGGTGTTTATTCTGGGAGGTGGAGAAAGACCAACCCTGGCATTTGAGTGAAGTAATAGTTTCATTAAATGCTAGTCTGTCCCTCATCGTTTCTGAATCTGGATCACATTTCAAATACCATATATTCTTCCTTCCTTTATAACATTGTAATTAGACTTTGTACAAATGACAAATATGGGCATAGCGTGTTAGGTGAGTCTCTGTGCTCAGTGATTTAAAGGGACTGTCACCTCCTACTGATCCTGCAGGAATCCCACCACCTCTTACTGATAGCCTTTAATTATCTCCACCTTACAGATGCAACTGCAGCCCAGGTTGAAGGTAAAAGGATTAGAATTTGAACCCAGGTCACTTTGACTAAATCTAAGCTCTTCCTTTGTGCAAAGTCCCTCCTCTGTGTTGCCAAAAAAATCATCCATAATACATTTTGTTTCAAAAATCTTACTTTGGGAAATACATTTATTCCAACAGTTGAAACATTTTTAAACATCACACCCACCCACCCCCACACAAGATTTTATAGACAGTTTGCTAACAGGAGAAACAGAAACACAAACAAAAACAGTCATGTTTCATTTTTTACAAAATATGTTTCATCAACTTTGGTAACCGATCTGTTTTTCCAGTCATGGTTCTAAATGTCATCTATCTCCAAAATCAAATTATTTCATAACCCTGATAAGTTTAAGCAGGCATGCTGCTGATTCTGAATGTAATTGTAAACAGGAATTCCAAAAATATTTTGAGTTATATAGGTATTTCGAAATAACTAAGTAACTTCTTTTTTTTTCAATTTATACTGAAAATATTATAGCTGTTAATATATTTGGGAAAAGAGAAAAATAAAGCAATTCTCATATCACAACATGCTCACAGTACCATTGTGCTCAAGTCAGCAAATTGGCTTTTTTGTCTCAGTTTTGCTCTTCAGTTATAATAAGTTGTGTGGCTTTGAGGAAAGAACCAAAGATTGCCTTCTAATCCCCTGTTTCCTAATTTCTAACATGCATGTAATAATTATAATGCCAGCCAACAGATTAGTGTAGGATAAGTGAAAATGCATGTGAAGTGTGATCATTGATTAGACACTTTATCTCAGGATGCCTCATACTCTGCATAGTTGAATTCTTAATATGCACGATTTTATGATGGGGCTACTGATTTTTAGATATATGTGTTATGAAGTTTTGTTTGCAAAGCCTTTAGGAGGGGCATATCTGAAAGGGTTGTCATCTTGCTCAGTCTCACCAGGACTTTAAGAGTAATTCCCAAATTGCTTCTGAGCCTTGACTTTCTGTCATCCACACAAATGATAAAATCTTTTTCTGGTAGAATGTCCTTTACCTGCTGCAAGAATGACCACCACTTCTTTAGATTTATGTGCCACCTTAGGCTTCTAAAATTTGGCAATACTGAATAAATTCTGATCTCAGCTGTCTGCATTCCTAGAGGAAGGTTCGTCATTCAAGGAAACTGATATAGGTAAAGATAAAACAGAGAATGTAGGTGACTTGTCATAGGGCTTGTGTTTGGTTTAATTCATAACTAGAATTTCTGTCCACAGAACATTTGTTCTGGGTTTTCTTCCCCAGTCCCCACCCTACAAACCGCCCCTGCCACCAAGCCCCAGCACCGACACTGCGTAGATTACCAGCATTTCAGGAGATGTACTCAGGCAGCCACCACCTTTCTGTGTCAAGCCTCTGACCTTGTCCTGGAGGCACTAAGAACATTCTCATTTCTCATCTATAGCAATTGCCTCGGAGACTCTTAGCTCCTGAGTTGCTCCTTTTAAAGAGTATTTCATTTAATGTGTACTTTATAGTGAATTTAGTCAGTTATTTGAGTGGCCAGTATTTATCAGAAATAAATCATTAAAGTGAAACATTTTCCCTTGTATATTACATCTTGCTTGATCACCTCTTCTCATTTCAGACCTTGATGATGTAAATAAACACGAGGTATATACTGTACTTTCCTAATGCCTTATCTAGATGAGTAACCACAGAGGGAGGAAATCTGAGCACTTAGCTGGAAAGGGAAGAGATGGAAAAGCTGATTTTGAATCTTAATCTATATGGCACAATTTTATGTTCCTTTTCACGTGCTATGATCTCATCTCGCTTCTAGTCAGACAATCTGGATGCGACTCTAGGTTAGTATATGCTATCGTTTGATATACTTTATCATGACCTTTTATCTTTTCTTTCCCTTTGTGTCTCTCAGTTCTAGTTTCCCTGTGGTAAAATCAGTAAGAGTTCTTTGCTATCCTAGAGTCACTTATTGGTTTGTCCTTCCTTCCTATGAACATTTTCTGAACATCCAATGTGAACCTAACACCTGACATATTTCCTACATGTTAGGAAATATGTAGCCTATTATTAAATGTGGCACAGATGAGGGCATGTGAATCAGGTGTGATATGTCCCTGTATGGAGAGCTAGGACAGTAGAAGGCACAGGTGCTCATGAGAATACATAAGCGAGAGGGGGGAAAAATCTCCATATCAATGTAAACATTTCCTTTCTGCTGTTCAACTCACAAATTTAATCAAGCAAACAAAACAAAATGCACCTCACAAACGTGTAATCTAATTTGGCATTCATTACATTTAAATGTAAATCAGCAAATAGAAATTTGAGTTAGTCTAAGATTTTCCTAGATATGGAGATTATGGAAGTGGTGATGGGACTTACTCTATAACTTGAAAGCAAGATTTTATGTTGTATGTGTGTGTGTCTGGGAGATGGGGAAGATAGTAAATAAAAGGGCAAGTGTACATGAATATTTATGCCAGATTCCATTGCTGGTACATCTTCTTAAAATAAATCCTTCAGAAAAAATATTATTGAGTCTAAAGAAAACTTTCCTGTAAGTCTGTCTTTAATGTACTTTCTACACTCAACTACATTCTTTTAACAATAAGATATATATTTATTTTTTCTATCATAACATTTTTTCTTATGCTTTATCACCTGCTTGGGAACCTTTCTCTATATTTATCTAACTGGAGGTAATTTATAAAGTTTCAGTTTAACATTCAACTGGTATTTATTGGACATTAGGTGATGTGCCAAGTGCTTCACTAGTCTCTTGAGTCAGAGTGGTAAGCAAAGCAGTGTGGTACTGGTACTAGTAACATTTTTTTTTCCTGTGGTGGATGCAAACATGGCATTTACTGCACAATTATCTGATTACAACAGTAGTAGGTACAATGAAGAAGGTCAAGGTACAAGGAGAGGGTGGTAATATATAACTGAGAGGTAGGGACAAATATCTTAAAGAAATAGCATTTGAACATACTTCTGACTTATAAATTTAGATTATATGGCTTAAGAAGGAATGATATGTGATGAGGTCCGAGGGCAGGAGAGTCCACTGCATGGCCTCCTAGGAAGCTACTGTTCCTGGACCATGGAGAGAGGGTGATGGTGACTATGTTTGACTCCTGTGAAGAAGGTTGAGGAGAAACTGTACATGGTCTTCTTGTTGATCTTAAGACTTTAAAGGCTTTTATCTTAAATAAAATTTAACTTGTTGATGCTTTTAAGCACATTTATTCATATCTTTCATTAACATATACTTGTTTATAGAGATGAATATAAATTGGAAGGTGCATAGGTTAACCTTGCAAGAACAGACAGGAAAATATTTTTGTAGTACGAGAGTGGAAATATTTTAAGGATAGAAAAGAGTAGAAAGATTCATCACTGAGGTGGATAGAATACCAATGGGAGAGAGAACATAAGGTTAGTGGCAGATACTGTAAGTTCGGCTTCGAACATGAAGAGTTTGGTTACTTATTAAAATTTCAGGGAGAATTATTGTGGAAGATGTTTAAAGGCTCTGAATCAGAGATAAAAATGTGGGAACCGTATGTTAGAAACTTGTGCCAGGAGGATGGAATATGATAGAAAGAAAGGCTAATACATGTATCAGTCCAGTAGAGACTGGATTGGCAAATAAAATAAATTAGCTTTAGCTTAGACCAACCAACTCTACCCCATCCTGATAACTTAAAGTGAACAGTAGATATCTGTGCTAGCCCTTTCCCCTGCCCTTCCAACAGGGTTAGTGAGCAGAAAGCTCTTTCTTCTTCATGTACAAGCATACTCTGAGAACTTCCTCTCTCACACCATGCTGGAATTCCCTGTCATATCACCAAATTAAAATATTTGTGTATATATAAAGTTCACATGAGTAAGTACATTATTTGCAATAATAAGAGCCATGTTTCTTTTGCTTGAGAACATCTGAAAAAGTACAAGGGAGGCAGGGTGAGACAGCAGGGGAGCAAGAAACCTGTGGCTGGGATCCAGAATGCCACACAGCAGGTGGTCAGGATCCTTACCCCTTGTCTTTCCCCACCTATGGTATGAAGAAAAGAAAAACGGCCTCTCTCTGTCAAAGAAGAGTTACAGATGTGAAAAGAGGTGAGGTGAAGAAAATGAATTCCATAGTGTTGACTCGAGTTGAAGACATTAGTATGAGCTTAGAGTTTTTAAGACAGATGATAGATGGATGGATGGATGGATGAATGGATGGATGGATGGATAGATAGATACATAAATAGACAGACAGACAAATGTCCTAGTTCTCTCAGCTCAGAGGACAGTAAGCATTTCATTCCTGTACCTAAGAGCACATGTAGCACCCAGATTTTAGTATCTCTTTTTAAAAATTTTTAATTAAAATCTTAACTATATACATTTAGAGTACAATGAGATGATTCGATGTACAATGTGGAATGCTTAAATCAAACTGATTAACATACCCGTAACTTCACTTATTTATTTTTTGTGGTAAGACATTTAAAATTTACTCTCAGTTTGAAATATACCCTTGCATTATGCACATTGAGATTGCACCAAATACCTTTCCTCCTCCCGCCAATCACCCTCCCCACCCTCCCCTTGCTAGACTATTTGCTTTTTATCATTTGTATGAGTGTGTAAGCATTTATATATTTGTTTCATAATAGTATTGAGTATATTGGATACTTTTTCTCTATTCTTTAGATACTTTACTAAGAAGAATGTGTTTCAACTCCATCCAAGTAAACAAAAAAGATGTAAAGTCTCAATATTTTATGCTGAATAGTGTTCCATGGTATACGTATACCACAATTTGTTAATCCATCCATGGGTTGAGGGTTGTTTGCCATTCTCTGGTAAAGGAAACCAGTCCAGTGCACTTTTGAGAAATGGCTAATTCAAGATTGTGTCTGGGAAACAGATGTGAGTCTGTAATATCTTCTTGTTTCAGAAAGTTGAAGATATTTAAAGAATGGTGGGAACTTATTACATGGACAAAGAACTAATTTAACAATTTGAATGGATGTTATTGGAAGTTGAGGGGCTTGCAGAATTGGGGCACATATCCTGGATCCTTAAGTGTAACCTTTTGACTGAATCCTTTCTTAAAAAGGATTTGTTCTGTGAAATTTGGATTTTTATCAAGGGGTTGCAGTTGGTGACCTGGAGGGCCACTTTGGTCTTATCACAAGGAGTCAATGGACACTCTCAAACTGAGGATATTCTACAAAATGATTGGTGAAGTTTCATCAAAGATAACAAATAGATAAAATAAAGAAAGAGTATAGGACTAAAAATTAAGAACTACTGGGCTGTTAAAGAAAATAAAAGACATGTCACCTAAATGCAACAAATAAATTCAGATTTAATATTGTTACAAACAACATTATTTGAACAGCTGGCAAAAGTTGTGATAACATTTATATATAAGGCAATATTGCTTTAGTATTAATTTATGATTTCAATAATTTTACTCCAGTTATATAAAGTTTCTGTTTTAGAAACAAAAGTATTTTGAGATGAAGGGAATTATGTTTAGATAAATATGTAGATATAGAGAGAAATAAAGAAAATGGGATAAACTCTTAGTATTGGGGGAATCTGAGTAAACAATATAAGGAATTATTTGTCTCTTTCTTGCTGCTTTTCTCCAAGTCTGAAATTATATCAAAGTGAAAAATACATGAAGTATTTTTTTTATAGTTTCTACTCGTTATAAAATCTTGAACCATCAAAAGTATATAAAATAAAAAGAAATATCTGGTCTCTTACCACCAAGATATAGTCATTGTTGAGACTTTAGTATTTACATTCTAATCTCATATTTTCCATGGAAACATATATGCATGTTCATACACAATTTAGAAACTGAACTTTACATCAATAAAAGCACATTTCCCTATGGTTTTAAATATTCTTATACATCTTAATCATTGTGTAGTGGTATATTATTCAAATATATCATAATTGATTGAATTATGCTCTGTAAATATTTAGATTGATTCCATTTTCTGCTAATATCTACAACAGCATAATAATAACATAATTGTGGATGAAGTGTGGTCCAGTTTTATTATTTCTCTAGATTTGCTTCTCAAAAGCAAAGTTTCTAGGTGAAATTATGTAAATACTTTATCCCTCTGCATGTATAAGCCATGCTTCTCCAGTCAATTCATTTTTTCTGCTTCTTCAGTCTCTTCAATCATGTTTCTCTCCCCACTCTCTGCGCAAATGCTTCCACCTTCTACTTCACAGAGGAGAGAGGAGGTGCATCCAACCCGCAGATAGACTCACGTTATTTCCCATTCTCCTTCTCTTTTTTCTGGTTATAATGGAGGCGTTACTCTTCCTCCTACCCCAGGTCAGTTCCATCACTAGGGCTTTGCATTTTATAACTTCCTTATAGTCAGGATTCTTAATTATTGATCTCCCTTCTATATTCTTTATATTCACTGTAAATATTTAATATGGAAACTTAGTTCTCTTCTTATAAGACAAACAAAATATACTTTCTTTTTTTCGAGGTCCATATTCTTTGAATATTATTTATACTCTGTCTATTTTGTCCCCTTCTATTCCCGAGACATCCAACCTGTGGCCCACAGGCCTCGTGCAGGTTATTTGAGGACCGTTTTGCTTTTCTGTGGTGTCAGTTATCATGAAAAGTGTACAGGGAACTTTTCTTTTTCTCATTAGCTTTTGTTAGTGTTTATTTATTTAATGTGCGGCCCAAGACAACTCTTATTCTTCTAACATGCAGCAGAAAATAAAAAAGACAGTCTTGTTTCTTTCTGCTTCTATGCTCCAATCTGCTTTTATGCAATAACCATCTAAATAACCATCTTTTCCAAAAATCATTAATTGTCTCCTTGCCTTTCAATCTAATGCATAATTTTTAGAATCTATCTCACTTGCCTTTAGAAAAGTTTTCAACAGTTATAAATACAACTCCCTGTCTTTTCATTTTATATTCTCTTGCCAAGAAATTTCATCAGCATGAATAATATTATTTATCATGCACATAATGACAACTCCCAAATGTTATTGCAGACTTGACCTCCCCATTTTGGCATGCATTCTGTGCACATAAGACAAGGATAATCTGGAAGATATTCTATGCGTTCGATGAAGTACCCTGCACACTCATGTATTTCAGTAGTTTAACATGATACATATCTATTCATAGCTCAGGTAAAGTTTTATGAAAATTGAGCTATTATGCTTTAAGTGTATCTTAGGTATCTGGTATGTTTCTGGAGTGTCCTTCTGCTAGTTTGGAGTTCTAGACATTCAAACTTGTGAAGGAGAGAAAAAAGTAGGACTGGGAGATCACAGAGGACCGTGCAGGCACCAGAATGGATGTGGCTTATCTACTCCAATTCTGTTAGCCAGAAGTGGCAACTAGGACCAAATTTGCTGGGAAATATAGTTTTCTTAGTTTCTCAAGAAGAAAAGGAAATATGTTGAATATATTATCTCTGCTCCTGCTTCCAAATGCAAAAAAATGACATTAAAACCCATTCCTTTCAATCAGGTTTTCTTCCAATGCCTCTATCTAAACATAATCCATGTCATCTAATCAGTGATGCAAAGAAAATACCTAGGAATTACTCTTGGTTCTTCTCCTTTACAGCTCCCATAGCCACTCCATCACTGGGGTTTTCATTTTACATTTTATTTATTTTTCTAATCTTTCCACTCTTTTCCATTTTCACAGCTCCCGTTTTAGCCCAAGGAGCCGGCAATTCTCACATAGACTGAGGCAGTATCCTCTTGCACTCCCTTCTTATATTACCCTTTCATTATATCAAATTCATTCTGCATCCTGGTGTCGTCGTTTTTAAAATGAAATCCTTATTATCACTGGTTCATTCCCACCTTCATTTTCATCTTCCTCCCTTGCTTAAGACCTTTTAATTATTTTCCTTAAAATAAATGCCATAATTACAAGTCTTAATGTATCATGCAAAACAACTAAATAATCTGGCCTTTTTGGGAGCACCATCTAACCCCTTACCAAATGTCCCCTAATCACATTATTTTATAGTCTCTCAATGGTCTGATTTGTTTCCTATCTCAAACTTTTTAAAGTACTTTTTCTGTGCCTCTAATCAGATGTACATTTCTGAAAACATTTGACTCTACTATTCCTTTCACCTCTAACTTCACCTGCTCCTTATTACATTAATTATTTTTTTTTCCTTTAGATCTCCTATATTCTCAGGGAAACTTTCCTTGACCTCCAAGTTTAGTGAAAACCCTTCTATTCTATATTTTATCAGCCTGGTATACCTTGCCTTCATGTCATATATTACAGTTGTAAAGTTGTAATTATGCATATAATTGTATGGTTAATTGAAATATCTATCTTTTCTGTGTGTAGTAGGAAGATACATAAGGACAGCATTGAAACCATTAATGTCCTCTCATGGTATGCACTGTGTCTAATTCACATAAGAAACTCAGTAAATGTTTATTGAGTAATACATTAGTGAATGGATGAACCAACAGCTTATATTCTGTATTCTGAAAGGTTTCACAGGAAAATCTGTACCAACTTACATTGTTATCTTCAGTGAATAGAGTTTAATCTTATACACTGTCACAAATATTACCATTAATTTTGTTTTCTTTTAACATTCAGACTTTTTCTATTAAATTATCTGAGCTCTTTATGTAGTAAGTATTTTCATGGTTGCAACATTTTATATTCATATCCTACATCAGTAGCACAGAGAAATGTGTCCCTTAATTCCTTTTGAAGTTCCTGAAAAATACTAAGTTCTTCTTGTTATCCCTATTTTCTATCCAAAAGAATTTGCATCTTCAATTTTACTCCACTATTGGTGGAATAAATCATAAATTTACCGATCATAGTTTTTTTCTTCTTCCAGCAAAAACTGAAATCAGCTTGAAGGATGGTCTTTCATTTCAAAAGTAATTTGTACCAAGACAGTGATATTAACAATGTGGTAAGACTAAGAACCTCTTAGTTCTTATTCCTACATAAAAAAATGTCAGAGAGGAGCAGTGCCTGTGACCGAAAGAAGTAGGGCACCAAACTGCCAAAAAAAAAAAAAAAAAAAATTCAGAGAGGCAATAATAGACTAACTGCAACAGCTTTGTGGAGAAATCAACCAAGGATTTGCAAGTAATTGCATAAATATCTAAACACGTTAAAAAAGGGTGCACATGGTGGCTCACACTTGTAATCCTAGCATTTTAGGAGGCCAAAGCAGGACGATCACCTGAGCCAGGAATATGAGACCGGCCTGAGACAGAGCAAGACTTCATCTCTATAAAAAATAGAAAAATTAGCTGGATGTGGTGGTGGGTGCCTATAGTTCCAGCTACTCGAAAGGCTGAGGCAGGAGGATTGCTTAAACCCAGGCATTTGAGGTTTCTGTGAGCTAGGCTGATGCTTCACAGCCTGGGCAACAGAGTGAGACTCTGTCTCAAAACAACAATGACAGCAGCACCAGAAAGCAAACAAACCCCCTAAAAACCCAGAACAAACAAACGCACACATTCCAGGGCAGTAGGAAATGCCGTGGTGTTTCTGTTCACACTCAGACCGTCCCTTCCCCCAGCATAGTGTAGTTTGATATAGTCAGGAGAAAGCTGCCTAACTGCCAGTTCCTAGCTCTGGATGGACATAAAGGAGCAGAACTCTTGTGCAATGTTTGTCTTGTTTGAGGGCTGAATGAGGAACAGATTTCTGTCTCACCTGACTTGGAGCTCAGACAGGATGGAGGCATAGTTTGGATATCATGTAGCTAGCTACAGCATGCAGTGACTAATGATGCAGCAATAATTTTGTAGCCAGAAAATTCAGCAACTAAATAGCAGTATTAACTGGAGGGGTTCAACAACAGCTCTGAACAGATAGAAAAAACATAACCAAACTTGAAGACAGAACTTAAAGTTATGAAGTATATGGAGGAAAAAGAAAGCAAAAACAGAGAAAAGCAGAGTACAAAGCGTATCAGGAATGCCAGAAAGTGTGATAATATGTGCACTATGTGGGTTCTAGAAGAAGAGAGAGAGAAAAGGGCAGGGAGTTTATATGAAGAAATAATGGCTAAAAATATCCCAAATTTGAGAGAATACATAGACATACACATACAAAGTTCAAAAAACTTCTTGTAAAATAAATCTAAATAAATTTATGTGAACTATCAAAAGCCAGATACAAAGAGAGAAAATTGAAAGCTAAAACAGAAAAGTGACTTATCACAAACAAAACATCCTCATTAATTTCATCAACAAATTTCTCAGAACAAAACTTGTAGGCTAAAAGGCAGTGAGATAATATATCAAAGCAGTGAAAGAAAATAGAGAAACAAAAGACTATCCACCAAGAATACTATATAAAACTATCCTTCAAAAATTAGGAAGAAATTGTGACAGTCCTACGTCAACAAAATCTGAGTGAATTTATTACCACCAGGCCTGCTTTCCTTCAAGTTGAAACAAAGTGATACTAGACAGAAACTTGAAACCATATGAAAATATAAAGTTCTCTAATAGAATTAAATATATGGACAAATGTAAAAAACCTGTATTATTTTTATTTTAGTTCAAAATTTCACTTTTTATTCCTTTATAGCATTTAAAAAAAACAAAAACATAAAATAAATATAAATCTATGTTAATAGGCACACAATATGTAAAGACATAATTTGTGACATCAATAAAGTTGGGAACTGTTTATTTAGGGAGAAGGGAGATAATATTTTATTTAATGTATTCCTACTTACATACTAATTGTTGGCTTTCCCAATTACATCCTCATTTTTTCTAATATTGTTAAGATTATCTGATTTTTTTTTGACATTAACATGGGTGGTTCTTAAAGAGGAAGATTTAATTAAAATAAAGAGGCCACATATCCAGTGCTGTTAAAACTGGATAAATGTAATCACTTCCCTTGTTCACAATGAGAAATATGAAGTAGATGCTAGAAGTCCCCGTAGAATGTTTTTGAGGCAGCTTTTTAAAAAAAGGTAGCACAAAGTATAATAAAGACTCCAACTTGATTTAGAGGTTATGAAATTAGCCCTATTTCTTTTTACATCAGTTCAACACAGAAATTCCAAGAGCATTCTCCCCTCAACTTCATAGGCTTATCTCCATTTCTGAAATAAGTGCCCCCCAAATTTCGTAGATGCTTTATCATGATGGCAGTTCCATGTTCCTGCCTCTCTTCTGGGATATCTCATTTTCCTCACTTTTATTTCACTATTTTCCATGTTATGCTTTTCTTTTATTGACTTCCACCACCTTCTGCTGTAGCTCTGATTCCCAGTCCATATTTTCTCAACCTATCACTTCCCAAGGACATCTGTATTCCCTTTCCATTCCCACCAATATCATACTTATAATGAATAAACTGCTTTAAATCTGATAGCCCCAAAGAATTTCCCTTGCAAACAGTCCTTTCTGGTCATATTCTGTCTTTCCTGAAAGGCAAGATGAATTAATCATCTTCAAAGCACATAAACATTTCAGAAAAATTATGCAAAATTAAAGCAAGTTATATTCGTATGTTAGGGGAAAAAAAGATGTCATTACTTTAGGGGAACACAGGTGGGAAAAGGTAACACATACGTATATTGGAAATTAAGATATGCTACACAGTAGCATTTGATGAGCTCTGGGATGCAAAATGTGTAGCATTTTGTCAAAACTGATGAAATAGGTGTTATTTTTCAAAGCCTGCTAGTACAAAGACAGCTCAACACAAAAAGTCTTGCCTAGTTTGACAACCAAATAGAACCCAACAACAAAACCTGCATAATCACCAGGTTGAAAGAAGTAGAATTTGTTCTTTCAATCAGTACCACAAAAACTCTATTTAAACAAATACAAATATATATGGAGAAAAACTGAAACAAAATATTTTGAAAAGACACAGCCCAAAACAGCTGCATCATTTCAGCATAGTTGACCCTATTTTCTTGCCACAGAAATGTAATTTATTGTTTTAAATACCTTTTGTTTAATAAAAGAATCAAGGCAGATTGCTGATTTTTGTTTCAATTATAATAACAATTTCAGCAAGCAGATAACCACTTAAAGCCACACTCCCATGGGAGAGAATTTGTTTACCTCCCTTTCCAAGTGTTGCTGTCTCATATTTTCTGTCACACCTCTTTGTTCAAGGAATGTAAAGAGCATGGATGTATCCTGAAAACAGTATACTTTTATATGGTACTTATGATGGTATTTTAGTCCATTTCTGTTGCTGCAAAGGAATATCAGAGGTTGAGTAACTTACATGAACAAGAGGTTTATGTGGCACACTGTTCTGCAGCCTGCACAAAAGCCAAGGTACCAGCATCTTTCTATTTCTGGGGAGGACCCTCAGCTGCCTCCACTCACGGCAGAAGGTGAAAGGCAGCTGTTGTGAGCAGATCACATGGCAAGAGAGGAAAGGAGAGGGACACAAGGAGGTGTCAGGCTCTTTTTAACAACCAGCTCTCACAGCAGCTAACAGAGCAAGAACTGACTTGTTACCAACAGAATGTTATAAGCCATTCATGAGTGACCCACTCCCATGACCCAAACATGTCTCATTAGGCCCCAAGTCCAGCATTGGGGATCATATTTCAAAATGAGATTTAGAGGAGTCAAACAAACCAAACTATAGCAGATGGTCATTGTCAGCTAATGGAAGAAAAACATCAAAGCATGAGTGACTCTATCTCCAGTGCTCTATATGCAATCACAGGTGGAGTACCATGTTGCTTCAATACTCACAGAAGGAAGATATCTGGTACCAGCAACCAATTTACACATTAATTCATCCACCCATACAGCCATACCTTCTTCCAACATTGATTGCAAATATCTAGGTGAAGTTTATCATTGATCTACATATGGGTAATGTTGGGAAGAAGTAGGATCTGATAATTATTTTGGAGGTACAGTCATAGGTCTCTATACCTTATTGCATGTGGACATCAAAGGTGAGGGCAAAGCCACATACAACTGGACTTTGCAGTCCTGAGCCAGGAATGCCATCTAGAATTGCCTGAGTGGCTGATTTGATGGTTGACAACATGTGAATATATTTTGGTAGGGAGATGATAAATTTATTTAGAGGGAACAAAGGTTGAGACACCAGTGAGATCTCCTACTAAGAAAAATACAGAGAATTACAAAGAGTGGCTTTCTGCAGTCAAACTACAATAATGCCCAAAGGTTGCCCCTGAAACATGCAAGGCATTTTCAAATACTCTCTAGTATTTTTATGCCTTTCTCACTAAGACAGATGACCTTTCAGTCTCTTTCTATCAAAGCATGAAGCATTCCTCAAACTTCCAATAACAAATTCATTCCTATTGCTATTTCTTTCTTTCTTTTTTTTTTTTTTTTTTTTGTGAACTAGCCTCAAGCTGTCACCCTGGGTAGAGTGCCGTGGCATCACAGTTTACAGCAACTTCAAACTCATAGGCTCAAGCGAGTCTTCTGCCTCTGCCTCCCAAGTAAGTGGGACTACAAGCACCCGCCACAATGCCCAGCCATTTTTTGTTTGCAGCCACCATTGCCGTTTGGCAGGTGTGGGCTGGATCAAACCCACCAGCTCAGGTGTACGTGGCTGGCACTTCAGCCTGTTGAGCCACAGGCGCCGAGCCTTATTGCTATTTCTTGAAAACCCAGGTCTCCAACACTACCACCCTATGTCTAATTTAATTTATTTCCTTGCTCAACACTTACAGTGTAGTAACTCCCCACGTCTGTTGGGTATGACTCAAGGGTGCAAAGCAGAACACTCTCTGATTTCTGCTATTAGGGGGGTTACATATCAGTTGGAAGGTGTGAAGTTAAATACTAAAAGTAGACAATATAATTCTAAGCCTTTTTTGCACCTTCCAAATTTCTTTTCTAAACTTCTATTACATTGAACATACCTGAAGAGGGCTGTTTGCCCACTAGACTTCGATTTCTTTTGAAGGTACAGGTGCTGTCAAATTCAGTTTGTTTTTTGCCTTCCACAGAGCTTTATTTATAAAGATCAGTGAACATAAGAATTTATAAATACAGTGCATTAGACATAGCGAAGGAGAGATTTACTGTTTTTTGAATATGGTGAGAGGAGACAAGCAGGGCTATAAGAATAATAATATTTTTATAATAACTCTATTATTTAAAAAATAATAATATTTTTATTCATTTTAAAAGATGAATAAATACATGAAGCAAGAGAATAAAACCAGAGGAGATACAGAAATGAAAACAGGAATGAATATTTCTAAATCAATGATAGTTGAGACTGGTCTGAATATTCTGGAGGTTTTTATTTCATGATGAAGAGTGGTCGTGTAGGGAACTAGAAGAGAACAATCCCACCAGTTAAGAAGTGTTTGGGGGCAGCCAATGCCTGTGAAGCCCATTGATAATAAAACTCAAGTGACTGTCTGATCTTGATCTAAATCATGTGCTTTTCTGTCTCACTCATATTTTCAGTAAAATTACTGTATAATGTGGATTAAATAGGCATGGTCTGAGAGTTATTTGTTTGTTTGTTTTAAATAGCCACTGTGAATATTAGTAGTATGGTATAATAGCAAGTGTATTTCAGGCTCAGTAGTATCTTTTTCCAGTAAGAATATATACATAATTTTTTTTCTAAAATCAAAAGGGACTATTCAGCACTTTGAAGGATGCTGACTATGGAACTGTTCAGTGTTACTTAATGGAAGTTTCTGATTGGCTGCCCTTAAAGATGTGCCCACATCCATGCATTGCATGTAGAGTGTCTTATTTGTAATTTATGAATTCTACTTCAAAATTTCTGTGACACATGACAGGCAGGGCAGTTCTCAGAAATTATTACACTTTTCGGGTAGTTGAAATTCCTAGATCTACAGCTACTGTGCTTTTTTTACAGCACATGAGGGCAGGTAATGCTCACCTCCTGTGTATGAGCTGTTCCGCCTTGTCACATGCACACACTATTGTATTGTATTTCAGGAAGTTTGATTCAATGGGGGTTGAGTGTGTGTGAAAGACTAAGAGATGTTTCTTAAATAGTTATATGGGAAAAGATTAATTTATAGTGATCCAAAAGTTGAATATTGATATCATTCAGAGTTATTAGACAATTAATGAGGTAAAATAATACATTGGATATGGTCAATCTTTGCTAAATTGTTGCTATTTAACTCTTTCATACCTTTCAGTATTCTCTTCACTATCCTGTTGGGAGACTAACCATACTGAAACATGACACTTGCATGCCAGTCTCAGGAGCCAGCTAATAGTATCCTTTCAGGAAAGACCAGGCTTGGTCAGTCTCGCCAACAAAGGTGATGGGGAAGTGGGAGAGGAACTTGAAACCTTCCCAGGCAAAGTGTGTCTGTTTATATGCCCATGGATTACCATACCAGATGAGAAAAAAGTGAATTTAGGAAATCAAGTCAAAGAAAGTAAAGGAAATGGATAAAAAAAATTTCTGGACCTGGTTAGGAAATAAGAAAAGCAAATTTGACTGTGAGATAGGCACAAAATGTGGACCTGAGGTCAGAATGGTGGGGGCTTCTCCAAAGGAGCCAGACCCACAGCTCATTGTGTAGATTTGGAGAATCCTCAATGCCCTGTCCTAATTACCCTTCACCAGAAGCCAGAATACAGAAGAGTTTTCATATAGATTCATTCCTATCAAAATTTTCATACACTTCCAATTTCACATATTATCCATTTCATTCCTTTTGTATAGTTATTTTTATATAGGTGGATTTAATCCTTTTTCCCACATGCTTTGAGCTCTTCTGAGCCAATGGATGTTGATACTTACCTTATATAACCTGCTCAGACTCTGTTCTTCTGCTTCTTAGCTCAGTGCTTATACCTTAGACAGCTTACCCTGTTCCTAAAATTGTCCACTCCACTATAGATCCTGGCTTCTTAATATCTTCCTTTGACTTCCAGGACATCACATTAAATCTTTTCATATGAAGTGGCCTCCTGCTAGTGCTCCCTAATCACTACAAATATCTTTGTTAGCCTCATCCCCTCAGGTGGTGAAAGGGGCCCAGCAATTCAGTCTGTGTATTCCTCCTTGAGGAAGAGGGGTTGACTAAGGGAGCAGAAGTAGCCAGATGAATGTGAACATCAGGGCATGTACATGCAGTCCTCTAGCTACCACACAATCACAGACAGCAATGTGAGCCCACACTAAATAAGCAAAACAAATTCCCCATGGACAAAGGCACCTTAGCTCTACAGCAGACAGAAGTATTTCCAAGCATCTGCTAATAGTGACTTTGAGTATTCCAGCAATGTTTAGAATATTAAGCCATTTTTCTATGTTTGTGTGCTTAAAATATTAAATGCAACATAGTATCCTGAATTTATTCCTAAAATAGACAAAGAGATTAGCGGAAAAACTTGCCAAATCCAAATAAAGCATGGAGATTTACTTGATATTAATGTATAGTAATCTTGAGTAATGTTTGTTTCTCAAGTTAGACAAATGCATTGTAGAAATGGCAAATATCAATATTAGAAGGGGTTATGTAAGAGGTATGCAGGGAATCACTATCCTACCTTTACAAATTTTCTTTAAATCTAAAATTATTCTAAAATAAAGTATTTTTTTTAAAAAAACAAAAACAAAGTATAGCTTTTGGGTACAGCTGTGATGGAGCAAGCCAGTGCATTACATTTCTCTAGTGATCCCAGCAAAAAGTACGGATAAATACAGAAGCAACTACCTGATGACTCTTAAACCAAATAAGAGCAAACAATTGGACATATGAGTCAAAACCTGAAGAATAATCAGGAGGATATTGAAGAGCTTTCTATGCCCCTTCTCTGTTTCACTCAGATTTGGGGAGACCAAGAGAGACATATGGAGGGGGGATAGTCAGAAAAATTTCTAAGAGAAGCTAGTTTTATGTCAAGAGAACCAGAAAAAGGCCACACAAAAATTATGTTAAAAAATAATTTCTCTTTCCCATTTCTGACCCAAGACCAACTGCATTTCTAGAACTATATGCAAGCAGCATATCAATGGTACCAAAAGTTCCAAAAGCACCATGAGAAAACACGACCTTCTGCATAGAGACTCAAAAAAGCATGGGGATGGAATTAGTATTATTTTTTTCTCTGTTCTCTTACTACATTGTCTGGGAAGAGCCCCTTATGCAAAACTATGTAATAACCTGAAAGGCTAAAAATCTGAGAAAAACCCACAAATCCATGTTGATGAACATTAAAACTGGTAAAGAGAACTTCTTGTGATTCTCTGAGAAGAGAGAGGTGGAAAAACAGATCTCTAGCTGTGTATAACTTAACATGTCTTGGGCTCAATCCCAAGGTGAATAAATGAGAAACATCTTCTACGCAGTAGCAAAGGCTTTGAAATCTGAACTTCTGTACATATATACACCACTGTAAAAGTTTCAAAGCAATTTCTGAATGACACTTGTGAGAGAGGTAAAATATAAATCAAATGCTTAGAAAACTAACAGTTCAATTCAGTTCACAAAATGTTAAGGCAGAGCGTGGAGTCTGAACTTAACTTGAATAATTATCTGATAAAATACAATAAAACTAAATTTAATATTCCCAAGAATTCAACAGGAAACAAAATTTCACAATGTATTATTAAAAGTGTCCAGGACAATCTAAAATTACACTATCTACAAAAAGCTAGGAAATTCTCAAAATTGTGTAAGGAAACGACAATGAATATATGTTAACCCTGAGATGAACCAGATGTCTCAATTAATAGACAAAGACTTTAAAGCAGTTATTATTCCCAAGTTCATAAGTTAAAGGTGTCTTGTCCTGAATCAAATGGAAATATGAAAGTTTTTCAGCAAGAAACTATAAATATTTTAAAAATTAAAAATAAACAACAAAAATATAAAGCCTGAAATGGTAAGATTAGTTCAATGGTAAAATGGAAATGGGTCAGGGAACTTGAAAATAGATCAATAGAAAACTGAATCTGAGGGAGAAGAGGAAAGATGGCTGACTAGAGGCCTTTTCCCCCAGAAGGTCCTGTCCAGTAGGAGGACAGATAGACTGAAGTGAACTCAAAGATCTCAAAATTGGGGAATTGAGCATAAGGAGAAGAAATCAAGGCACACGTTATCCCCACAGAGACAGTGGGGATAGGAGAACAAGGACCTCATGGCTCTCTCCTGTGAAGGTGAGAAAGAGGAAGAAAGATAACAGAGACTAGTTACAGAGTGACTAGTCTGAAGCCTCATGTACCAAGGGGATGGAGACCCCTACCCCAACTGGGAGGTCTGCTGTGGGCTTTCCATGAGTGATCAGGGAACAGAAGACCTCTCCCTTCTCCCCACAGGAGAGACCCATGAGGTCCTTGTTCTCCTACACCTGGGAATGTCCACTTCTGAGTCCCCATACTTCCTGGTGCAAAAGAGAACAAATTTTCTCTCTGCAGCCCTGAACCTACAACCCACCCTTCCTCCTCTCTAGCTTCCTGAGGGACAGCCCTCCACAGAGGCCAGTGTGTTGGTGAGACCCCTTGGAGATCTTTCTCCAAGAGATCTCTGCATTATGTGATCTGCTGAGCTGAGACACCTTTTGCTTCAAAAGAAAATAGTAGTGCTACAGTTCTAACTTTAGTGTGGGGATTTGTGATCTCTCTTGGCTCTCACTCTTGTCAGGGGAGAATGTTCCCTCACTCTCTGGAGAGCTGTTGCCTGGTTTCTGTGCCCAGAGACCCCTAGTGACAACCTCCTTGTAACTTGGAGAAAGAAAGGCCTAGCCTTAGGTGACTAGCACTGGGAAGGTCTAGGAGCTAGACCCCATCCTTGGCTGTGGGTGACAGCTGCTTTTTTTTTTTTTTCTAGTCTGCAGCCAGGACTCTGGGGTTGGGGAGTGGGGAGGACGAAAGCTTCTCTGAACTTGTTTGAGTGGGTGTTGCTCTCTCAGCCTGAGCTTGTTTAGCTGGAACTCTTGGTAAGAATTGTCCATGGATTTTTTGTACTCTGTCTGCCCCTGGATGGGGCTGCAGATTCCCTGATAATTTGAGTTTGTTTATGCAAGGGATGGGGGGTTAATGTAGTGAAGGGAAGAACCAGTGGGTCTGTTCACAGATTCCCTTCCTCCAGCTGTGGGTGTCAGGGGTGAGGCCACAGCTGTTCAAATCCTTGTGCAACAAAGGCTCCAGCAAATACTGTAGCCCTTTTGAACTGGGTGGAGGACAGTCTGACATCAGGACAGAATCTATTTGTGCTGTCTAAACAAATCAGCCCACAGAGACTCTCTCTGTAGTCCTAAAAGGCAACTTTGAGTGGCTGTCAGGGAAGGGCCACAAGCACAAGCTCCAGCTCATCAGTGAAGGGGTGGTTACTTCCAGTACCTGGGGCCTCACCATGCCAGTTTTAGTTTCTCAGTAGGTCTGACATTAGGACAGAATTTGTTTGTGCTGACATCAGGACAGAATCTATTTGTGCTGTCTAAGCAAACCAGCCCACAGGACTCTCTCTGTAGTCCTAAAAGGCAACTTTGAGTGGCTGTCAGGGAAGGGCCACAAGCACAAGCTCCAGCTCATCAGTGAAGGAGTGGTTACCTCCAGTACCTGGGGCCTTACCATGCCAGTTTCAGTTTCTCAGTAGGTCTGTACATTGCTACTTAAGTGTCCCCAATAAGATTATCAATAACTATTCAAGGACAGCCTAACATTTCAACTAAACAAGTATAATTAATATTTGAAAAAGCTGAAAATACTCATGGGGAGAAGTTAACAGAAGAATTCTGGTAACATGAAAAATCAGAGCAGATCAACTCTCCTAAGAGATTATAAAGGTGATACAACAGAAAATACCATCATAGAGAAATTAATAAAATTTCAGAAATAGAATTCAGAATATGGATGGCAAATAAAATGATTGGAATTGAGGAGAAAATGGAAATAGAAAGAAAAAAAAATAGCCCAAAACTTATCCTAAGGAATTAGTGAATTTAAAGACACAGTCACCAATGATGTAGATATTTTAGGGAAAGATATAGAAGAGCTAGAATAATTTAATGAGGCATTCAAGGAGCTTCAGAACACAGTAGAGATCTTCAGTAATATAGTAGAACACAGTGAAGAAAGAATTTCAGAAATTGAAGACAAGACCTTTCAACTCTCCTAATCATTCAAAGAAGCAGAAAAAAGGAGAGCAAGAACAGAATATTCCCTGAGAGAATTATGGGATCATTCCAAAAGATCAAACATCCAAATTATAGGGATTCCTGAAGGAAAAGAGGGTAGTCTTAAAGCACTGATGCTCTACTTCAAGACATTATGGTAGAGAATTTCCCAAGCATTACAAAAGTCATAGAAATTCAAATAGGAGATAGTTTCAGAAAACCCGCATAATGCAACCCAAACAGAGCATCTCCTAGACACATTATAATTAACTTTGCCAAAGTCAGTATGAAGAAAAAAATTCTGCAAGCATCCAGGACTAAGACAAGTCTTACCTACGAAGTGGAGAGAACCAAAAAAACAGAATGACCATAGATCTTTCAATGGAAATTTTCAAACCAGAAGTGGGTGGCCATTGACCTTTAGCCTTATTAAACAAAACAATTTTCAGCCCAGAATCCTGTATCCTACTAAACAAAGTTTCATTTGTGATGGAACATCAAATATTTTACTGACATGCAAATGTTGAGGAAATTTGCCATAACTAGATGAGCTCTACAAGAAGTATTCAACCTTGCCTCATAATGATGAGCATGATGGTCCATACCCAAACTAAATAAACCCAGAAATTAAAAAACAATGCTTAGCTTCCATAATGGCACAAGGAACAAAAATAAGCTCTGGACCTCTGAAAAACAAGATGACCAAAACTTCACCATACCTTTTGATTTTCTCAATAAATGTGAATTGGCTTAAATTTCCCATTAAAGAAGCACAGGCTGGCTGACTGTATACAACAGATCAAACCCAATATCTGCTGTCTGCAAAAAACACACCTAACTTCAAAAGACAAATAAGACTCAGGGTGAAGGAATAGAAAACAATAACCCAGGCAAATGGAAATCAGGAAAAAGGCAGGAATTGCGATTTTATTTTTAGACAAAATTGGATTTAAACCAACAAAGGTAAGAAAAGATAAGGATTAAAACTACATGCTGGTCAAAGGAAGCATGTAACATGAACATATTTCAATAATAACATTTACACACCCAATCTAAGTGCTCCTCCACATGTAAAACAAACTCTAAATAACCTGAACAATATGACATCCTCCTGCACTATAATAGTTAGAGATTTTTAATACCCCTTTGAAAGTACTGAACAGATCCTCCAAGAAGAAACTAAACAACAACAAAAAAATAATGGGCTTAAATATGACCCTAGAACCTTGGTTCTCAACCTGTGGTTTGCGACCCACAGGAATTATATTAAAGGCTCGCAGCATTAGGAAGGTTGAGAACCACTGACCTAGACCATTTTATCCTAACAAAACTGAATACACCTTTTTCTTCTTAGCCCACAGATCATCCTCCAAAATTGATCAAATCTTAGGATACAAGCCTAACTTCAACAAATTCAAAATAATAGAAATTATTCTGTGTCTCTTCTTAGACTTTTATGGAATTAAAGTTGAACTGAACAACAACAGAAATCTTCATACCCAGATAAACTCATGGAATCAAAATAACACTATACTGAATGATAGCTGGGTCAATGTTGAAATAAACAAAGAAATTATTAGATTTCTTGAAAAAAAACCAAAATAATGAAGCCACAAGTTATCAAAATCTGTGGTATACTACAAAGGTAGTCTCAAGAGGTAAATTTATAGCATTGGATGCCTTGATCAAGAAAACAGAGTAAGGCTAAGTCAACAACCAAATGGACCATCTCAAGTAATTGAAAAGGAATAACAATCCATCCCCAAATCCAGCAGAAGAAAAGAACCAAAACTGGAGCAGAATTAAATGAAATTGAGTACAGAAGAATCTTTCAAAAGATAAGTGAAAACAAAGTTGGTTCTTGGGCAGCACCTGTGACTTGTTGAGTAGGGCGCTGGCCCCATACACTGAAGGTGGCAGGTTCAAACTTGGCCTCTGCCGAATTACAAAACAGAAAAATAGCCAGGCCTTATGGCGGGTGCCTGTAGTCCCAGCTACTCGGGAGGCTGAGGCAGGAGAATCGCCTAAGCCCAAGAGCTGGAGGTTGCTGTGAGCTGTGTAACACCACAAAATTTATGAAGGGTTATAAAGTGAAAAG
Organism: Arctocebus calabarensis; assembly: GCA_963573935.1. Classification (NCBI taxonomy): domain Eukaryota; kingdom Metazoa; phylum Chordata; class Mammalia; order Primates; family Lorisidae; genus Arctocebus; species Arctocebus calabarensis. Next base: position 203 of record CAUYON010153404.1, on the reverse strand, counting down.
AAGAAAAAGTGACAAAAAAAAAAAAAAACCAAGTTGGTTCTTTGAAAAGATTAATAAAATTGATAAACCCTTAGCCAAATTAATAAGAAACAGAAAAGTAAGATCTCTAAAATCTTCAATCAGAAATGAAAAAGGGAAAATAACAACAGATATAACAGAAACACAAAAGATCCTCAACAATTACTACAAAAAACTCTGTCCCA
>CAUYON010153403.1:0-31164 GCA_963573935.1 Arctocebus calabarensis | reverse complement strand
TCTATCTATCTTTCTAGACCAGCAGTTCTCAACCTGTGGGTCGCAACCCCTTTGGGGGTTGAACGACCCTTTCACAGGGATCGCCTAAATCCATCCTGCATATCAGATATTTACATTATGATTCATAACAGTAGCAAAATTACAGTTATGAAGTAGCAACGAAAATAATTTTATGGTTGGGGGTCACCACAACATGAGGAACTGTATTAAAGGATCACAGCATTAGGAAGGTTGAGAACCACTGATCTAGACAGAGTCTCACTTTGTTGGCCTGGGTAAAGTGCTGTGGCATCACAGCTCACAGCAAGATCAAACTCTTGAGCTTGAGCAATCCTCTTGCCTCAGTCTCTTCAGTAGTTGGGACTATAGGCATGTGCCACTGTGCCCGGCTAGGTTTTCTATTTTTAGTAGCTATAGGGTCTTGCTCTTGCTCAGACTGGTCTCAAAATCCAGAGCTCAAGCAATTCACCCGCCTCAGCCTCCCAGAGTGCTAGGTTTACAGGTGTGAGCCATTGCCTGGCCTATTTCCTTCTTTTTAAAGGCTGAATGGTGTCCCACTATATATATCTGTCATATTTTCTTTACCTACTTATCCACTGATGGACACTTACATTTCCATTTCAAGGTTTTTTGGTTTTGTTTTTATTACTTTTTGAGACAGAGTCTTACTCTGTCATCAGGTCTAGAGGTTAGCTCACAGTAACCTCAAAGTCTTGGACTCAACCAATCCTCCTGCCTCAGCCTCCAGAGTAGTTGAGACTACAGGCACTTGCCACAATGTGCCTGGCTAATTTTCCTATTTTTAGTAGAGATGGGAGTCTTGCTTTGCTCAGGCTGATCTTGAACTCCTGACGTCAAGCAATCCTCTTATCTTTGCCTCCCAGAGTATATTACAGGCGTGAGCCACCATGCCTAGACTATTTGAGCTTCATTTTTAAAACTTAAGTTTGTCATCTACAGAAACTTGGCCAGAAACAGAAGTACTGTTTGAGAGGGATAGAATGTTCCATTCCCATAAATGTAACGACATTTGAAAAATGGCAAGTGTAGAGTAGTTTCTTTGCTGGTTAGTCTGAGAGTAATGGGCCTTCCATCTCCTACAGAGAAGATCTAGGTCCTGGGTTCTGGGTGTTTGTTTGTTGTTGTTGTTGTTGTTGTTATTTTGAGACAGAGCCTCAAGCTGTCACCGTGGTTAGAGTGCTGTGACATCACAGCTCACAGCATCCTCCAACTCCTGGGCTCAGGCGATTCTCCTGCCTCTGCCTCCCAAGTAGCTGGGACTACAGGTGCCCGCCACAACACCTGGCCATTTTTTTGGTTGCAGCCCTCATTGTTGTTTGGCGGGCCAAGCTGGATTCGAACCCGCCAGCTCAGGTGTATGTGGCTCACACCTTAGCAGATTGAACCGCAGGCACTGAGCCTTTTTTTTTTTTTTTTGAGATAGAGTCTCACTATGTCACCCTCGATAGAATATTGTGGTGTCACAGCTAGGACTACAGGTGCCTGTCATAACTCCCTATTTTTGTTGCAGTTGTCATTGTTGTTTTAGCTGACCCGGGCCGGGTTCAAACCAGTCACCCTCGGTGTATGTGGCTGGCACTGCAACCATTGTGCTACAGGTGCCAAGCAGGGTTTGTTTTTTTTTTGAGACAGAGTTTCATTTTGTCGCCCTCAGTAGAGTGCCTCAGCGTCATAGCTCACAACAACCTCTAATTCTTGGGCTCAAGCAATTCCCTTGCCTCAGCCTCCCGGGTTAGCTGGGACTATAGGCACCTGCCACACATCTGGCTATTTTTAGAGATCAGGTCTCGCTCTAGCTCAGGCTGGTCTCAAACTCATGATCTCAGGCGATCCACCCACCTCAGCCTCCCAAAGTGCTACAATTACAGGCATGAGCCACAGCTCCTGGCCTACTTCTTAAATACCCAGAATTCAGCTGGCTCTCTGCTCTCGTGGGTTTTCTTGAGTCAGGGTGAAGGATGGGTGAGAGCAGAAGGAACATCTGGTTCCCCAGGAGGGATGCAGCAAGAGACAGATTCAAGCTAGGTTTGAGCCAGATCTGTTCTTGATGGACAGCAGGACTCAAACTATTGCAGGATACCTGCAGGCTGTTTTTCCTGGGAGTCAGATGAGGTTTTGCAATAAGTGGTGGACCCAAGCTACCTTGTAATCCACAACCACCCCTACTGAATTAGCTGCAACCCCACTTTAGCAAGGGAAGAGACAGCAACTCAGAGAGGTCCTGCAGTTTGCCCACAGTCAGATTCTTGGAAAGCAGTGTATGTGATTTAGCCACCTCCTGCTCAGGCTAGGCCAGTCGTTCTCGATCTTTCTAATGCCCCGAACCTTTAATACAGTCCAAAGGTGGCGCGACCCACAGGTTGAGGACCGCTGGTCTAGGCCTGCTGTTCGGGCTTCCTCCATACCACAGTACCTCCAACAGGAAGGGTCCTGGCAGGGTTTGGAGAGTGGCCTAGCTTCCCAGAGGACCTGGTCCAAGTCTGGCTGCTTGTGCTGGCTGATGGGAGCTGGATTTTACCCTGCCCTCGGTGTGACCTTCCTAGGGGTTATTTCCTCCTGGGTGAAGCCCCAGGGCTGTGGGTGGGGCCCTTTCTACCCTGGTTGTTCCTCTTCTGCCCTTCCTACCCCTCCACACCCCCAATCATCCTGTAAGATGCATGACGGTTGACATTTCCTTTGAGAGCCTCCCCAGATACTTCATGCCCTCTCACCTTCCCTTCCCCCTCTGGGTCACTACCAGGTGAGACTCGGAAGAGCTCTGGGTTTTCTCTGGATTACTCCAGAAAGATATATCTTCTCACACCTGACCTGTGACCTCTGGAATCCTTCGTCCATGAGCCCAGGATGAAAATCCCCACGCTGCCATGCGAAACATTAGGTGCCTCCTTGTTTCTTTTTGTCCTCAGTACCCAGCGTGGGTTATCTAACACGGGGAGCCTGTCAGTAATTGTTGATAATAAAATCTGCTGGAGGAGTTATCTGCTGCCTCCTGTGAGTACTTGTGGCTGGTTTCCCAGATGCACTTGGGGCAAGATTAGGGCCAGGTTTGATTTGGGACCTGCTCCTCTGACACATGCCGGATATCTCTGGTCATCTGGGGCAAGGCCATGTGCTCTGGCTGTGCTGCCACAGTCTCAAGATGGGTATGCAGGATGGGGTCCACCCTGCTTCTCTCTTCTGTGAGGAGTGAGTCCTCCTCCTCCCTGCAGAGAACAGGCACTGGCTCCTCAGGCTCTAGGCATTAGGCCTCACGTCAGTCTGCTGGTACGCTGCCACACCCTTTCCCTTTGTCCTCTAAGCACCACCAACTTTTTGTCAAAGGCACCTCCTTTCTCCCAGTGAGTCACCCGCAGAACCTCAGCCTTTTCTGGCTCCTCCCTGTCTCCCCACAGCATTCAGGCACCCCCTTGTTCTAGTCCACTGCCACTGACCTAGTTCCGGCTCTTATCTCTTGTCCTTATCTCCAGCCTTGCTGTTGTCCCAGCCTCCAGCTCAGCAGGTTGTTCTCTCTCTGTTCACAAGCCATTAGGGAATGCTAGCACCCACAGGGAGCAGTGGCTCTTAACTGACCCCAGACTTGGATGGTGATCCCCATCCACCCCTGCCGAACTCTGAGCCCAGCTCTGTGAAGCACTGTCTGAATGGGAAGTCATAAACTCTGTCTCCCATGAAGACCATGTGACCGGTCTTCTGATGTCTTGATGAAACTGCTGTTATGACATTGCCCTGGCTGCTCACAGGATTGTTGAGAACGTATGATGAGCACCATAGAAGTGGAAGCTTATCGTGACCTGTGGCCCTGACAGCTTTTCTGAAGCCCTTTTCTTCCAGCCTTGGCCAATTTTCCCTGCCCTTCAGGCTCTGCTGCCTTGTCCACCCAAGTTGCAAACTATTCTGCTTCCTCCTTTGTCATTTCCTTCTTGTAATAGTGCTATGATGTTGGTATGATTGTCTTCATTTTCATAGATAAGCAAGCCTAGGCTGGAAGGCCATACAGATTGTATAACTAGTCCAAGGTCACATAGCCAAGATGAAGTAGAGCTGGGATTTCCCCATCAGGGTCTGATAGAACCCCTGCCTGCACATGTCCTACCACTGTGCTGTGCCTATTGTGGTCATTGTCAGGCCTGTGGGTACAGACAGGTAAGACAAGTGTCTGCCCTCAAGGAAGTCACAGACTGGTGGGCAGACAGAGTGAATGCTCAAGCTGGATAATCTTAGCAGCAGATTGAGTGCAGGGGGACCCGGAGTGAGCAGCACAACAGCCCAATGTGATGTCAGGCTGCCCAGGAGAATCAGAGCCTCCCCTTCCTCCCCAGTCTGGACAGTAGAGACCTGTGGCGTTTCTGCTCCCAAGCATGATGGCATTTAGCCCACAGCTTATCGCTTCATCTTCAGAGTGAGTCAGACTCCAAGTGACTGCCCTACCCTCTAAGTGCCCTTGGAACACAGCTCCTCCTGCAGCTGCAGCCGCACCCGACAGGAAGTCCCTCCACCCCAGCATGGACTTGCACTGGCCCTGAGGACGGGCAACAGGATGAAATTATAAGAAACTGCCAGGTTCCCCCCAGACTGTTAGTCTCTTTTTGCTGTTGCTGCAGGTACGGTGTGCCCACATTGGTCCCAAAGTAGAACTAGAAAGACTCAAACTGGGGCCAGTTTCATCTCTTTTTAGGAGACTAGCATTTCGAAGCCTTGTTTTCTCTTGGTTGAAATAGGGGGCTGTTTCTCATGAACATTACAGCAGGCATACTCTACTAATGAGGCATATTCACTTGGGCATTAGAAAGTGCCAGCATCCATGAGTTCCTATTGGGTCTCCAGCTGTTGGGAGGGCCCCAGATCAGAAGTTGGAATGTCTCCTCTAAGCTTTCCCTGCTTCCCTTATACCCTTCAGGGACAGAGAGCCTCAGGCAGCAACTTGCAACTCTGGAAAGTCTTAGGGTGAAGGAGGGTCTCATTCCTTGCCCCTCTACTCAAGCTCTCCTGCTTCAGCTAACTCAAGCAGGCCCACCTGCCCCTTTGACAGTTCCCAACCCTCCTTTTAACCTTAACAGCCCCTCTCAAAGACACACACACAAGGCAGTGGCAGGCTGGGCATGGAGTATCTCACCTAACTTCTGGTTTCCCCCCTTTCCTCCCATGACTCATCTTGTGGGTTACCAGAGTGCCCTTTCAGAGTGTTGGCTTTCTTTCTGGGTTCAGCCCTCCCACAGCACTAGAGGAAGGCCCTGCCCGCTGTGTGGGTCTGCTCTGCAGGCTGGGAAGGCGCTCTTGCTCTCCTGTCTACACCCTCCCAGAAATGTTCTGCCGCCTTTAGCTGCCTGGCAACTCCTTCCCCCATCAGACATTTAGAATTGAGTTTAAGGGTTGCCTCTTTCCCTGATAATGCTGTCCCTTGCCAATTCCCCAAGGGTGCAAAGCACTTAATAAAGCTCCCCTCACCCCTCATGGCACAGAGTTGCATTTCTAAATCTGCTCCTTTGAACAGACTTGGGATCTGTAAGGGCAGGGTTTTTTTTCCTTCTATTCTTGTACCCAAGGCAGATCTGGCACACAAAGGAGACTGGGAGGGGTAAGGAAAGAGGGACCCTAATCTTATCTGGGTAGGAAGGGGCAACAGAGGGAGATACAGTAGCCTTCTTCTCCCTCCCTCTCTCCTGCATGTCTGGTTATTGCTTGAGCTTCTAGTAATGGTCCTACATTCCAATAGCAATGGGGATTAGTGCTGCCCTCACACTTTTGTGTGCCATCCAGAGGCAGGTCCACTTAGCTAGTGGAGGAAACGAGAGGGAGGCATGTCCCCAAATTGATAAGCCTCTTTCTAGCCAATCTGATAAAGAGAGAAGACATATTAATGTTGGTGGGTATAACTATAGATCTTCTTTAAAGGAATAATAAGAGAATATCATAAGCCACTTTTTGCCAGTAAATTCAGTAACTCAGGCAAACTGGGTATTCCTTGAAAGGCACAAATTAACAGTCTTACTCAAGAAGAAATAAAAACTCTGTATAGTCCTATATCTAAAATCTTCTCCTGAAGAAAACTTCAGGCCAAGATGGCTTTAAGGAAGAAATAATATCAATCCTCCACCACTCTAATTTTATCTGTAAATTTTGCCTCTAGTAAAAGGATTTCAAACATAGGAAACAACACAAACAGGCTATATTTTGGGCAGTGATGTTTTAGGAGCTCCTGAATTCCTTCCTGGGATCCTCCTTCCTCCTGTAGGCTCTAGGGGGAGATAAGGGCTGGGCTGCAAGGTCTATGCATGGAGTCCAGGCTAGGGTCAGAAATGTGAGAGTACCGTCAGAGGCAGGAAGGAGGGCTAGGGAAGGGCCCCAGTCCAGGCCTGACTGTCCTGCCCTTGATCCACCAGTGTTCCTAAGAGTTTGACTCTTCCGGGGTTGATGGGGAGAGTAGTAGCAAAATCGGCAAAGAGTAATTGGAGATTGTCTAACCCAGGCCCTGCTGAGAGGGTCTTGGGGAAGGAAGGGATATTTAAGCCTGGATGTGAATAGGAATGGCCACAGGCTTGTGTCCTGGGCCTAGAGTCAGACCCTATTGTGCAGTAGGCCCATAGAAGTGACAAGGCCCTTTGTCTTGGAATGTCTGATAGCCGTTTGAAGAGGTGGCCTTTGAGCTGGCCTCTAGGACTAGCTAGGTGTAGCTTTTCTTGGGGGTTATCAGAGTAGACATTTCAGAATTTGAGACAAAAGTTTGGATATGAGAGTGTTCTGAACGGAGGCCAGTGGTGAATGGGGTGCGGGATGGGGCCTTGGGAGACCGTACCACCTTGGGCCAGGTAGGTGGGATTAAGAGGAGTGGCTGTTGTCCTGGGGGGTGTGGGGAGCTAGTGAGAGCTCTGAGCAGAGGCCGCAGTGTGATCTGACGGGTATCTTCGAAGAGGACACCCAGTGACATAGATGCATTGGGTGGAGAAGGACTGAGGGGAGATGGGTTGAAGAAGGAGCCGGAGGCAGCTGCATTCTCCAGAGTGGGGGAGATGGATGGATGGATAGTAGGCAGGCTTGGCTGGAGGGGAGTAGTGGGGGCTTGGTTGTGGTGGAGACCTGAGGAGAGGAGAATAGGCATTGGCAAGGAGGGAGAAAGGTAGAGGTCTGGGAGGGGTGTGTGTAGGGAGAGGTGAGACGTCAAGTCTGACTTAAGTCTTAGGATGGGGGAAGTGTCTGTAGATTCCCAGGGATGCTATGGACCCAGGCCCCTGCCAGTTCTTGTTCTGGATGTCCACCAGGACCTAGACCTGGGCTTGGGCTGGCTGTGGCCGCATCTCAGTGCACATGGCCAGGGCTGAACCGGGTGGGCAGCACAGGAGAGGCAGCTGGAATCTGCCTCAGCACCACCTTGATAGGCTGTCACTTGTCTCTGTGGCAAGAACACAGGGGCCAGGATTAGGAGGACCTTGGTTTAGACCTGTAGCTACTATTGACAGGTTCTGTGACCTTGGGCAAGTCTTTTCCTTTTCTCTTTCCATGGCAGCCATTTCCCAGGTTTCCTTGTGGGTTAAATTGAGGCTCTGCAACCAGCTATTGCGGGAGCACTTCAGGTCTGAGGCTCTTTGAGACTCTCCAGCAGGGATAGGTTTCCAGGCTGATCTGCATGTCTCTCCACCATCCCAGGCAGTTGGGGTCATACCTTGTGACTAAGGCCAGGATCACCCAAAAGCTACTTTCTTTTTCCTGAGTACTTGTCTTATCGATGAATCATTTGAGATGGGGTCTCACTCTATCACCCAAGCTGTGGTACAGGAAGTTATGATATGATCATAACTCACTGCAAATTCAAATTCCTGGGTCAGGTGATCTCCTGCCACGGTCTCCTGAGTAGCTGGGACTACAGCGATGCACCACTATGTCTAGCTGATTTTTCTACTTTTTTTTTTTTTAAGAGACAAGAGTCTCACTTTGTCGACTTCGTAGAGTACCATGGTGTCACAGCTCACAGCAACCTCCAGCTCTTGGGCTTAAGCGATTCTCTTGCCTCAGCTCAGCCTCTTGAGTAGTTGGGACTACAGGTGCCAGCCACAACACCTGGCTATTTTTGTTGTTGTCGTTGCAGTTTGGCTGGGGCCGGGTTTGAACCCACCACCCTGGATATATCAGACCAGCACCTCCTTACTGAGCCCAAGATTTTCTACTTTTTATAGAGACCAGGTCTCACCGTGTGGCTCAGACAGGTTTTGAACTCCTGGTTTCAAGCAATTCTCATGCCTCAGCCCCCTAAAATGCTAGGATTACAGGTGGGAGTCACTGTGCCCCGCCCTTGAATCACTCTTTAGCTGTAACTGGAGCACACCTCATCCCCCTATTTAGATGGCCTGTTATTTGTTCACCTGCTGCTACCACAGATGTGTATCTTTATCTTTCTTTTCTTTTTTTTTTTTGAGACGGAGCCTCAAGCTATCACCCTGGATAGTGTGCTATGGCATCACAGCTCACAGCAACCTCCAGTTCCTTGGCTCAAGCGAGTCTCTTGCCTCTGCCTCCCAAGTAGCTGGGACTACAGGCGTCCACCACAACGCCTGGCCATTTTTTGGTTGCAGCCGTCTTTGTCGGCCTGGGTTGGATTCGAACTCGCCAACTCAGGTGTATGTTGCTGGCGCCTTAGCCCGTTGAGCCACAGGCGCCGAGCCTCTTTATCTTTCTTAAAACTCTGCTCTTTGCACAGCATCTCAGACTGGATCATACTTAACCCTACCCTCTCTGCAGAGCTAGGGCTGCCACACCCACCAGATTGCTGGGCATTTTTTGTTGTTGTTGTTTGTTTTACACTGATTGCATTTGTTAGGTAAAGTCCCTCTTACAATCATGTGCTGGGCATTTTTAAAAAATGTCAGTGAGGGCGGCGCCTGTGGCTCAGAGAGTAGGGTACCGGCCCCATATACCAAGGGTGGTGGGTTCAAACCCAGCCCTGGCCAAGCTGCAACAAAAAAATAGCCGGGCGTTGTGGCGGGCGCCTGTAGTCCCAGTTACTCGGCAAGAGGCAAGAGAATTGCCTAAGCCTGAGAGCTGCAGGTTGCTATGAGCTGTGACGCCACGGCACTCTACCAAGGTTGACAAAGTGAGACTCTGTCTCTTTAAAAAAAAAGGAAAAAATGTCATCGAGACAGTTGGATGTTTTCTCTTTTATTAATGAATAACTTGGCCTTTGCTGAGGTACTTGAGTGTCTCTGGGCCTCCAGAAGGGTAGTGGCATTGATTTGATCTTCCCCGTGGGCCAGAACAGGTCTTGTCCCTTTCCTGCAGTCCTTCCCTCTTGTTTCTCAGTTAAGTGTTTATACTCTGCTCTTTGGTTTCCCTCTTTGCCTTCATCAAACATATGCAACTCATGGCCTACCTGGCCCCGCAGGGGTGTGCAGTCTTTCCCCAGGCTCTCTTGGGGCTCCTGTTGCCTTAGAACACTGGCCATAGCCTCTGTGATTGGCCCCCCACCTGCCTCGACAGTCTCACTGAGCATTTACCTTCACCTCTCTGCTTCTTTGATCACCTGCAGTGTTCTTCAGACCACACCCCGCCTTTGCTCAGGCTGTGCCAGAATGCTCTTCTCACTCCTGTCCTCCATCCTGTAACACCCAAATTCTTCTCATTTCTTCAGTGGGAAATCCCTCACCCATCCCCCAGGAACCATGTTGACCTCTCCCATGTAGCTATTGTCACTTGGTAAGTGATTTTCTTGCTGTCTCATCCCCATGAGATGGAGCTACCTCGAGTTGAGGGACCCTGGTGCCTTGATTTGTTCCTGTTATAGAAAGTTTTCTGTGAGCCAGGCCTCCAGCCTGGGTTTGATGGTGTGCTCTCTGCTAGGTTGCATGCCAAAGAAATGGGGGGGACCTAGTTGCTGTCCTCAGGGTCTTCACAATGAACATTGGCAGGAAGTGACTCATGAAGCAGATGCCGCTTGCAGGGAGGCAGTTGTCAGTGGCATTAAACAAACTTCTTTTTCATCCTGCCCTGATTGCTAGTGACTGTTCTTTTCCTGGTCTCTCCCAGCTCAGAGAGGTAGGCCAAGCAGATGTTTTACTTGTGATTTATATGTCAGCTTCAGCTTATTCTTACATCTCCCATGGCAGGTTCCCTTTGGAAGGAACTCATAGACATCTCTCAGAACATTGCTCCAATGAGAGTCAAAGGCAGGTCACTGCCAGTAATGAAGTGAGCATTGATACCTCCAGGGTGCCAACCCTGGCATGCAGGGAGACCCATGACAGGGCTCTCTGTCCAGGGGCCTCTTAGTCCATGCACTGGGCCCAAGGCATGGTCACACGCATTTTAGCGTACACATGCACCCGCCTGCCTGATGTGTCAGTCTGTCTGCAGAGCAGGCTGATTTAGCAGCCATAATAACAATAAGAAGGAAGAACGTCCAGAAAGACATTTCTGCTGGAGGTGGAACCCCTGTGGCCCTCATTGCTCCTAGAGAACAAACTTACCATATGAAGGTTGAGATGAGGTGAATATGACTTCCCTAGATTTAAAAAAAAAAAAAAAAAAAAAGTAAGGTGGGAAGTCAGAAGAACCAGCTTTAGAAGAAATTTCTCCCATAGAAACTTCAAACTAGGCTCAGCACCCATAGCACAGTGGTTATGACTTATGCCAGCCCAGGCCAGCTAAACAACAATGACAACTGCAACAACAACAACAAAAAGTAGCCAAGCATTGTGGCAGGCACCTGTAGTCCCAGCAACTTGGGAGGCTGAGGCAAGAGAATCGCTTAAGCCCAAAAGTTTGAGGTTGCTGTGAACAGTGACGCCATGGCAGGCACTTTAGACACTGGGCAACATAGACACGAGGGCAACATAGACACTGTCTCAGCAAAAACAAAACAAAAAACTTCAAACTAATTCCCTTTGGCTCTTTCTCCCAGAATACATTGCAGGCTTGAGTGGTTAGAGTATTGTTAGAAGCCTAGTCCTAGTTTGAGTCATGTTACTTCTAAAGTAACAAAATAGGTATTTTTGGAGAGGTCTCTGTCCTGGAAGGGGAGTTAGGAGGGCTGAGGTTTTGTCCTGTCCTGGTTGCTAGTGTCTGTTCTTTCCTCCGTTTCACTCCGTCTCTTTCAGGTCAGCAGATGGCTCCATCCAAACCATGAAGGTGGCTGATGGCCTGCCAGCATGGGCTCTCTGTGGCACCAGTCAGCTGTTTCTCATCACCTAAAACCTTTGAGCTCTTCTTGCCAGTGTTCACCATGCACCTGAGACTAGGCTAGGCTCATGGATTTTTGGGGCGGTGAGGCTCTAGTGTTGTGCCATCAGACATAGCAGGCATATGTCCCCTTGGAGGCTGGGACACCAAGCTGGTCCTTGCCAGGGTGTCTGGCTCCTGAGATGTCCTGTTCTTCATTAACTCCCTGGGCACCATGGAGCATCCATCTTAGCAAGTGGTTTTTCTCCCTTTCTTTGCAGGACAAGGAAGATGGAGAGCCAAAGACCAAGCAGCTCAGAGAAGAGGAGGAAGAAGGCGAGAAGCACAGGTAATTCTGTGCACAGCTCTTGGCCTTGCTCTCTCCTGCAGCACCCATAGGTCCCCAGGTCGCTGTATCTTCCCAGCTCTGTGTTCAGATTTTCTACCTGTACCTCCTTCTACCCCTACAGCTGCTTTGTTCAGACCTGAAAATCTCAAACCCTCTCCTTGGGGCCTTCTCTGCCTCCTTGCCCCCGTTTGTCATCCAGCTCTTTCAGAGTCTCCAATATTTCTTTCCAGCACTCATATGTCTTTTTATTCTTCTCATCTGCTTTTTGTAAAATCAGTTCCCTCTTCTGTACCTGGCTTGTAAAGCTCTGCCTGGGCCATCTGGCCTCATCCACCCTCCCCTGGTTCCCTTTAGCCTCCCCTCACACTTGGCATTATCCTTCCATCTCTTTGTACCATCCTTTCAGCCTGGAGGACTTTTTTTTTTTTTTTGAGACAGAGCCTCCAGCTGTTGCCCTGGGTAGAGTGTCATGGCATTGCAGCTCACAGCAACCTCCAATTCCTGGGATCAAGCGAGTCTCCTGCCTCTGCCTCCCAAGCAGCCAGGACTACAGGCGCCCGCCACAACGCCTGGCTATTTTTGTTTGGGTTGCAGCCGTCATTGTTGGCTGGCGGGCCCGGGCTGGATTCAAACCCGCCAGCTCAGGTTTACATGGCTGGCGCCTTAGCCCCCTGAGCCACAGGCGCCGAGCCTGGAGGACTTTTTTGTCTCTCTTCACCTTTGACATTGCTGGGCTGCCTCTTTCTTCTTTGTCTGTATTCCCCCACCCACTGTCTTTGCTCCCTCAGTAGTTCATTTAGAGTATTATTCTCTTTTGCCAAGTACTGTTATGCAGTTGACAACTTAAGTCTCCTGAACACAGCACATGTGAGGCGCTTAGTGCCCTCCCCTTGTGGTTGCAGTCATGAGTGCTTTCTATAGTCTAAGGGCAGCAACCTCCACAGAACTTCAGATGCCGCTGCGTTGCCTCAGAAATCCCTGTTTGCAGGAACCAGTGTGTGGGGCAGGAATTGCTGTGTGACTGATCTTTGCGAGTTGTCTGACAAGCATCCCTTGCCAACAGTTGCTGAGGTCTCATGACCCTCCATCTGACACTCAGCCCTGGAATGCCATTTGCCTGAGGTCAGACTGTGCATCTTGATTTCCTCTGCCCTGAGCAGCTTGCTTCAGACACAGGTCCTGTTTTTTGTTTGTTTTGAGACAATTTTGCTATGTCACCCTTGGTAGAGTGTCATGGTGTCACAGCTCACAGCAATCTCAAACTCCTGGGCTTAAGCGATTTTCTTGCCTTGGCCTCCCAAGTAGCTGGGACTACAGGCACTTGCCATAACACCCAGCTATTTTTTTGGTTGCAGTTGTAATTATTGTTTAGATCTGGGCTGGGCTTGAATCCTTCAACCTAAAGGTATGTGGCTGGTGCCCACTAACTGAGCTAGGGGTGCGGAGCCATTAGGGGCTGAACTGTGCTTTGAGGAGGGGTAGAAGGAGGGGAGGGTGTGCTCCCTAGAAGATGCTGGGTAAGCACACTGGAGCAGGTCTTCCTAATGCCACAGCCATTTTTCACCTTTACCAATATGAGTGTCACCTCCCTAAATGCAGGCCCTCATCTCTGCCTTTTTATTGAACACCATTTATAGAGTACTTTTATTTATTTATTTGTGAGACAAAGCCTCCAGCTGTCACCCTGGACAGAGTGCTGTGGCATCACAGCTCACAGCAACCTCCAATTCCTGGGCTCCAGCCCCCTCCTGCCTCTGCCTCCCAAGTAGCTGGGACTACAGGCGCCTGCCACAACACCCAGCCATTTTTTGGTTGCAGCCATCATTGTTTGATGCCCAGGCTGGATTCAAACCCGCCAGCTCAGGTGTACGTGGCTGGTGCCTTAGCCGCTTGAGCCACAGGCACTGAGCCTATAGAGTACTTTTATTCTGTCCTCACTCAGGCTCAGGTGAGAACCAGCTCTGTGCTGAGAGCTTATGCTGCTCAGCGACAGAGTATGTCCCTTGACACTGGGGTGGTACTTTTTTGTTGGGTCTTAGCCCTCACCACCTGAGTGTCCCTGGCTGGTGTTGCAAAGACAAAAGCCAGGTTGTTGCTTCTTTGTTAATGACCCCAGACTTAACATGATTTTTGAGTGGGTGCCTGCATAGTTCTCCCTTTCTGCAGTGACTACTCAGAGGCCCGTGGGACTTCGGGTTTATTCTTAGGTTCTCAGTTGCTCCTTAGAGCCTTGAGTTCCAATTTCTGTGCTTTCTTTGACTTGCTTATGGTTTCTTCTCTGATTCTCCTTCTCCTTTTCCTTCTCTGCCTCTTCCTCCTCCTCTTCCTTCTTGAGGAGCAGGAAAGGTTATTACTAACAGGTGGGTGGGTCATGCAGTGGGAGACTTGGATGTTGAACCATGTGACAAGATCTCAAACAGGGTGTTGAGTGGAGGAAAAAGCAGGTTTTGGAATTAAGGCATGGGGGGCAAGAATACTTATATCAAATTTAGAAGCACAGAGTGATACTTTGTGTGTGTTAATCAGTGAAGAAGTACTGACATTGGCTCAGTGTCTATAACTCAGTGGCTAGGGTGCCAGCCACATACACTGGAGCTGCAGGTTCGAATCCAGCCTGGGCCTGCCAAACAACAATGGCAACTACAACAAAAAAATAGCCGGGCGTTGTGGTGGGTGCCTGTAGTCCCAGCTACTTGGGAGGTGGAGGCAAGAGAATCACTTAAGCCCAAGAGTTTGAGGTTTCGTGAGCAGTGACATCACGGCACTATACCGAGGGCAACATAGTGAGACTATGTCTAATAAAATAAATAAATAAGAAGTACTGACATTATCTGTTGTCTGCTCTATACAGGGACCAGTTCTAGGGCCTAGGGAGGCAGCAGTGGGCAAGCACAGCCCCTCCTCTCAGGGAGCTGACATTCTATGGAGGGAGACAGACCGTTAACAAAGAAGCAGTGTGTGGTAGATGTCAGGTGCTCTGGAGAAAGTGAAAGCAGAAGTGTGGATGCGTGATGGCCTCAGATTTGGGCCTAGGGAAGCAGGGAGGAAAGAGAATTAAGGAAAAAGATCTGTGATAAGGAATTTTTGTTTAAAAAGAAGAAAAGAGGATAGGGACAAATCTTTCTCTAGAATGGCAAAATGTCACTTTTGATGACACTGGGGAAGGTAAGCACACGTGTTATTACTCTCTGAACTTTTCTGTATGCCCGAGTTATTTCATAATGAAAACAATGTGAAAAAGAAAACGAAGGGCATATGTAGTTCCAGGTTCGTAGAAGTGAGCTGTGGATAAAAGACGCCCTGTCACGTGGGGCCCCATGCCAAAGCTCCCCACTGCTAGGTCTCAACAAGTCATTTGTGATAGAGTACAAGACCTGCACTGAGGCCCCATCCTGAACTGGACCCAAGGACCAGCCAGGTTGGACATGGAATTGGCTGCTTCCACTCATCGTGTTCCTCTGCTTTTCTCTAATCTGGCCTCATGTGAGGCAGTGGAGTGTGGTGGAACGTGTTTGGCCCAGTAATTAGGAGCTTGCTGTCTGGGACTGTCCCTTTAGAGACACTTTGGGTAGGTGGACTTCTCTAGGAAGCCTGGCCCTTTGCAAGGATTGTGCCTAGATTTTTAGCCCCCAGAGAAAAGCAGACTTCTGACTTTAACAGATTCAGAGCAGAGGACTTGGCTTGGGTTAATTAGGAATAAATAACCACTGTAACCAGTCACTGTAACCCAAGGCCAGACCCATGTGGACTTAACCTTAGACTGTAGGCCTTAGACATGGGCTTTCTAGGAAGAACAGATGTAGCAGAGGCTGTCTGTCCCAGGAAAGGTGATCTTGCTCCTTATCTGTACCCTAAGTCTGGATGCTTAGGGATTGGGAGCAGACTCCAGAGAGCCTCTAGGCTGTAGCCTCTGCCACAGCCTCTTTTGGCACTGGGGAGAAAGGGGTTCCCTTCCACTACCTTGGAAGTATGACCTTTGAGGTCAGTCACCAGTGAGCATCCTGATTACTTGGCTCCTGGGAGGCGAGAACAGCCCTCTTCTTTAGCCTGAGTTGAGCCCGGTGCCAGGCGAGAGTCTCTCTGGGCACTAGCCCTTCTGAAGTGTCCTAATAGAAGCGCAGGGCCCTCCCTGGGCTGCTTTTAACCAAAGGCAGCGGGACAAGGCCTCATGGAGAACATGCCGCTTGAGTTAGGTCTGGAATCTGAGAGCGGGGTATGGGTAGCGAAGGCCCAGAGATGGGAACCTGCAGTGTGAAAGGATGGGTGTGGTATTACCTCTTGTTGGGGAGACATGAACAGGCATCACCCTAGACCCCTGCTCATGAACCCCAGTCATAAGTTTGCGCTGTCACTGGGAGCCCCCTTCCAGCCTGACACCCTCACTGTGTCAGGAGTGATGCCAAGGGAGTTACATAGATCTGCATTTGAGACCCGTGGCCCAGCCTGGATGGGTGAGGCTGCGTTGTCGCTGATGCTCCCCTCACCGAGTCCCCAGTGGGGGGAAATTTGGAGGGCACTCTTCCTCTCCTTTTGCTCCTCACTTTCTCCTCTTAAGTCCTGACCTGGGATTGTACCCCACTGTTACTCAGCTTAGAACTCTAACACTGGATGACCCCCATGAACATAGGAGCACCTCAGCTCTCTATGTGCCCCTGTAAAACAACAGAGCAGAATCCACCTGCCCAGTCACCCTCTAGGCCACCCAACGTCCCTTGCAGAGGCCTGGCGACCAGTTTCATTGGTGTAGCCAGTTCATCATGCACTTTTTGTTTTTACTGAAGGACTTAGGGAAATAACAAATGTTGAGGAGATTCTTGGTTCCACAGCAGGCCCTGAAATTATAGAAATTAGGCAGAGTGAGCTCAGGATTTGGAAGTAGCTCCTGGATTGGAGGCCAGGCCCTGCCAATTATTAGCTCTCTGACCCTGGGTAAGTCACATTGCCTCAGTCAGCGCCAGAATCTTCAACAGAAGATGAGAAGAAAAAGAAAAATGGCTTCCCTTAATGAATGGAACAAATGCTCCCTAACTGCCTTACCAGCCAGTGCTGGGGCCCTGGACAGAAGGGAAACACCGTGAGGCCCTCCTGAGAGAGTTAAAGCACTCTGGGTACACCTGGAAAAGGCAGAGTTAACTTTTTCTTTTTTTTTTAAGTGAAAAACATTTATTCTGAGAATCTAAAATCTGAACCAATATTGGACTTTAGAAAAAGCCTACATAGAATTTCTTCCCTAACACATTAACAGTCTAACAATGGGAGGGATCCTTTAAAAATATTGCTTCAGTTTGTCTGCAGGTATGTGATACTTTTTTTTTTTTTTTTAACAGTCAAAGATGAAACAAAGTTTATTGAGGAAGAGAAAGATAGGCTGATGAAAGTAAGAAAGCTTACAAAACAGGATATGTTCGCCATAGACAGTAGGCCTCCATTGCCAGGGCAAATAGGCAAAGAGACCCAGAGTTAACTTTTATAAAAAGGATGTGGTAATTTTACACATAAGGCAATAGTTGGGAAAACAGTAGGTAATGGGAGTAGAAATAAGTGTATGTGACCCAGAAGTTAAATGATTAAGAACCACTTTGTGGGGCGGTGCCTGTGGCTCAAAGGAGTAGGGCACTGACCCTATATGCGGAGGTGGCAGGTTCAAACCCAGCCCCAGCCAAAAACTGCAAAAATATATATAAATAAATAAATTAATTAATAAAAGAACCACCTTGTGGAGCCTCCTTTATTTGGTATTATCAGTCCTTGGAGATAAGCTCAAAGGCCTCATTCTGCAGATCCATTTATCTAACCACATACAGTGAGGGACCAAGGTTTATGGCTGAGGAAACGGGAATATCCAGGATTGCTGGTGGGCACCCCAGGATCTTGTTCTTCTCCAGCCATCCTAAAGAGTCACCCCTCTCCCTCCCTGTTTGTGTTCTTCCCCCACTGCCTGAGGAGACCTTTTTAGCATTATTTTGCCTGCTTTATTTCTTTTGTCTTTCCTATACATTTTTTATGATCAGCTTGTTAATACTTTTTTTTTTTTTTTTTTTAGGAGGGGATAGTTGAGTTTTACTTTGTCACCCTCAGTAGAGTGCTGTGGCATCATAGCTCATAGCAACCTCAAACTCTTGGGCTCAAGCTATCCTCTTGCCTCAGCCTCCTGAGTAGCTGGCACTACAGACATCCGCCACAATGCCTGGCTATTTTTTAGAGATGGGGTCTCGCTCTTGCTCAGACTGATCTCAAACTCCCGAGCTCAGGTGATCTACCTACTTTGGCCTCTCAAAGTGGTTAGTATCTTTTTTTAAAAAAGTTTGCTGGGATTTTGATCATAAATGGATCGAATCTGTAGATTGAATTTCCCTCTTTTTTTTGAGCGAAATTCCTTTTTAAAATTTGTATTCTTCTCCTAGGATAAATCCTATCCCATCCCATACAACCGAGTCTCCCATTAGATGGGCATGAGCCCATCAGGTCCCCTCTGTTCCACCCCAGAACAGCCCCTATTTTTCTGGACTGACTCTGCCCTGTGCCACCCAACCTTCTTGTGGCTAACTCTGAGAGGCATTGATGACTCATCTCTAAGGCAGTTCCCTTCTCCCAGCCCCCTGCTTATGGCTGAGATAAGAGGATGTACCCTGAAAAGCAAGAGGGGGCACTCCTGTCAGCTGCTTTTTTTTTTTTTTTTAAAGACCTCAGTCACTTCCTCCTGATGGCAGGTCTGCTGATATGTGCCTTGGGGGAGTGTCTGGGGTAGGGTTTCTGGCTGACAGTCATTGGTGCCCTGCCTTATGGGAAGAATTGCTGGGTTGGGGCTGACAACACACTAAGACATCCAGTGGGAGGAGGAGGGAACCCTCTGTAGTGTTGGAGGCCAATGTTGTTAAGTGCCTGAACAGCAAGTCCCAAGCCCCACAGCCACGGCCTCCCTGTGGCTTTGGATCAGGGTCTGCAAGCTACTGGAAAAGTCAGTCACCATTAGGGACGGTGGTGTGCCCTGGAACGGTGTCACATATTACAAAAGAAACTAGGCCACTGGTTGCCTTGAGGGAGGAAAACCTGTTCTACAAGTTGACACGTTTGTGACCTTGTCCTGGAGAGGGGTCCCACCCCAGCAAGGCCAGGTGCTGGCCTGGTGCCCAAACCCATTAGTCAGGCCAGTGCCAGGCCTTCTGTTCCCGTAGTCAGGTCCCAGGGATGGTGTTCACACGCCGGGGTGTGTCCCAGTCTGTGATGTCAGCTTGATTCTGCACACATTGCTCCACATTAGAGTAATAAGCAGGGCGGCTCCCACCCTCACCTCCTGAGTTATCTCACTCTAGGCTGGGGATGTCCCAGTCATGGGCAGTGGGGATGGGCCTGTCTTGTGCTGAGCAACACAGAGACCTTTAGCTGCCCTGTTTTCTTTGACTTTTTCTCAGGAATAAGGAGTGTGGAAGAATGAATCAAAAGAGAACTGGTTTGAGGAGTACAGTGAAGTCACCTCAGCTTGTGTGGCACTGGGCACCTCCCTTCTTTGTGTGTGAGAGGTAGGGTGGGAGCACAGCTACGTGCTGTGTGGAGGAAAATCATGCTACCTTGCATGGGGTGAATTTCAGCTTCCAAAGCCCTTGCATGAAATCTTCACCCCCATTCTGGGGACTAGGTGTGGTCTATGGTTATAAGTGAGGAAACCACAGTTTAGGCAGGTGAAGTGACTTGGCTAAAATCTCCAACTGAAAGAAAGTGGAGCGGACGCTGGGACCCCTCCCTGGTTCCTGTCTGCAGTGGCCTGAGTGGAAATAGCTGAGCTCATCCAGCCTCATGTTGCAGATGAGGAATGAGGCCATTCCTGCCTCTGCCTGCAAGCTCCTGCTGCAGGCCACCTTGGCTCTGCTCCACCACCACGAGTACTTAGTGCTTCCTGCATATAGGGAGGTGCAGTGGCCTGTGTCCCACATGGCCTTTGACTAGGACCAGAGGGATGGGCTTCAGGGCCAGATAGCTGTGTGGTGAAAAGAAGTGTTTCTCTTTGGCAGAGTGCAGCCGAGCAAAGCCCAATGGGATTGAGCACCGTTCACCTCCCCATGGTGGCTTGTGAGGTGGGCGGCGAGAAGCAGGGGACTGTGCAGGCTGGCCAGGCTGGCCAATCTAGTTCTAGTACTGCGGGCCCTCTGGGATTTAGCTCAGCTGCTATAAACCTTTACTCCTCTTTTCTTTTGAATTTTATTTTATTCTTTTTTTTTTTTTTTTTTTAAGACAGTCTCAGTACGTCGCCCTCGGTAGAATGGCGTCATAGCTCACAGCAATCTCAAACTCTTGGGCTTAAGCGATTCTTGTGCCTCAGCCTTCCCAGTAGCTGGGACTATAGGCACCTGCCACAACACCCTTCTACTTTTTGTTGCAGTTGACAACAACTGGCCTGGGCTTCGAACCCGCCAGCCTCGGTGCATATGGCTGGTGCCGTAACTACTGTGCTACGAACTCAGAGCCTTCTTTTGAATTTTAAAATTAAAAAAAAAGGGTGGTGCCTGTGGCTCATCGAGTAGGGCACCGGCCCCATATACCGAAGGTGGCGGGTTCAAGCCCGGCCTTGGCCGAACTGCAAAACAAAATTAGCTGGATGTTGTGGTGGGCGCCTGTGGTCCCAGCTACTCAGGAGGCTGAGGCAAGAGAATCGCTAAGCCCAGGAGTTGGAGGTTGCTGTGAGCTGTGTGACGCCACAGCACTCTACTGAGGGCGATAAAGTGAGACTCTGTCTCTACAAAAAAAAAAAGAAATTTAAAAATTGATATTTAAAGTAAATAATTTGGAGGGAGGGTAATTGGTGGGGCCACACCTATGGTGCATCTTAGAAGAGTACAGGTGAAACTTAATGCAGAATACAAATATCTTCATACAATAACTAAGAAAATGCCATGAAGGCTGTGTTAAACAGTTTGATGAAAACATTTCAGATTGTATATGAAATCAGCACATTGTACCCCTTGATTGCACTAATGTACACAGCTATGATTTAATAATAAAATAAAGTACATAAATTACAGATGGATTTTATTTTACTTTATTTTATTTCATTTTCTTATTGACAGAGTCTCACTCTGTCACCCTGGGTAGAGTACCATGGCATCATAGCTTATAGCAACTTCAAAGTCAGGCTCAAGCGACCCTCTTGTGTCAGCCTCCTGAGTAGTTGGGACTACAGGCGCCCACTACTATGCCCAGCTGTTTTTGTACTTTTTTTAGTAGAGACAGGGTCTTGCTCTCGCTCGGGTTGGTCTTGACCTCCTGAGCTCAAGCAATCCACCCTCTTCCTCCTCCCAAATGGCTCAGATTACAGGTGTGAGCCACTGTGCCCACCCCAGATGTTTTAATTGTAGAAAACTTGCAAAATACAGATGAGCATGTGTCTGTATGTTCTATAGTTTTTAACCTCTTTAACATACCATATCACAACTGTCTTTTGATAAGTGTACTTCTATAAAATTCTCTATGACTATTTAAAATTTCTTTGAGTGGACCATGATTTTTTACTCCTGTATTTTTTGGCATATTAGCTGTTTATAATTCTTTAGGTATCCATTAGCTGTAGATTTCCAGGTAGGATGGGTGCAAAATTCAACCCTTAATTGGGTTCTGCAGAGTCCAAGGAGAGTGGGTGCAGACCACATGACCTGGATGTGATAGCAGCCCAGTGAGCCAGAGGCCTGATTTAACTAACACTTGGCCCTGGTCTTTTCCTGCAACAGCTGTTGGCTATTTATAAACTGTCCCTCAAGGGCCTTTTGGTGGGCCTTGGGGTTGACGCAGCTGGGTGAACTTGGGTGACCATAGCTATTGCTCTGTCTTGATGGAGCCCCCATAGTGGTGTTACTCCCAGCTAGCTCTGGCTCTTCTGACTCCCTGTTTTGTAGGGAGGGAATGCCTGTTAAAGCTCCTGCTTTGAACACTTGCGATTTTAGAGGCTGAGGAAGGGTATTTCAGGCAGCTGGAGAGCTGAAAGGATGAGACTTCTGTGGAGGGAGGAGGCACTTCCAGGATGATGCTGTACTGGCTGAACTCCACTGGGGACACGGACTGTGGGATTTTTTTCCCTTGTGGAACTCTAGATGCACCTGCAACCTTGGGCAGGACACCAGCACTCCATCGGCTGTACTCCTCTACAGTGGTTGCAGATCCCTGAGGAGCCCAGTTGGGGTCCACTTCAAGGCCAGAGACTTGGGTTAGGATTCTGGCCCTGGCTTCTCCCTCAACTCGGGCGTTTTCTACATCTAGAAAGTGTCAACAACAACCTCTGCTTATACTGAAGTATATCTTGAGAAGTATCCTTGGAGATGCAGTGTGTGGAGGGTGCCCCTGCTGAGAAGGCTGTGTTAGCCTATTCACTGTGGCCCACGATTTGGGGTGGGGGAGGACATGGGGGCTTCTACCCTTTATCCTGAAACTCTCTAAAGAAGCATTTTCCAGGGTTTGTTTGAAAGGCTTTGCCCATCCCCAGGGCTGTGATGTGGCCCTGTCCTGCACACAATCAGTTCCTGTGTCATGTGCTGCAGTCAACCTTTGTTTCCTCTGTGCAGTCAGAGGAGGGGAGGCCTGGTGTATGCTAGATAGGAAAAAGATTACTGCCCTGTACTGTACCATGTCCCCTGGAGTGGGGCCTGACTTGCTTTTCTGGGGGACAGTGCAGGACAGTCTCCTCTGCCTGAGAGTGGCTAAGCCAACCATCAAATGTCCTGAAGGAAAATGTTAACTAAACCATCACCACGATCGGCACCCATTGCTCAGTGGTTACACATATACTGGCAGGTTCGAACCTGGCCCAGGCCTGCTAACCAACAATGACAACAACAAAATGATAGCTGGGCATAATGACAGGCACATGTAGTCCCAGTTACTTGGAAGACTGAGGCAAGAGAAACGCTTAAGCCAAAGAGTTTGAGGTTAATGTGAACTGTGACGCTATGGCACTCTACCCAGGATGACATAGTGAGACTCTGTCTCAATATAAATAAATAAATTAATTAATTAATAAATCCTCACCAAACAAAAACATATCTCCATAGCCTTTCTATTTCCAGTATCTGCATTCTATTCTGATCTGCACTTTACTTGTACTGAATTTTTCTTTGTCTTCACAGCCAGGTGTTATAATTGCATCATTCTGGGCTGTTCCCCTTCTCTGAAAGGGCACTGGTAGCTCTATTAGCGGTGTTTTTCAACCTTTTTTTATTTCATGGCACTCTTAAATCTATAGGTAAAATTCTGCGATCCACTTAAATTATGTTGATTTAAAAAAAAAAAAAAAGAGTAGGGGGGCGCCTGTGTCTCAGTGA
This sequence comes from Arctocebus calabarensis, assembly GCA_963573935.1. Classification (NCBI taxonomy): domain Eukaryota; kingdom Metazoa; phylum Chordata; class Mammalia; order Primates; family Lorisidae; genus Arctocebus; species Arctocebus calabarensis. The sequence continues at coordinate 8,349 of CAUYON010153403.1, read as the reverse complement.
GTAGGGCGCCGGCCCCATATACCAAGGGTGTCGGGTTCAAACTTGGCCCCGGCCAAACTGCAACAACAAACAAATAGCCGGGCATTGTGGTGGGCGCCTGTAGTCCCAGCATCTCGGGAGGCTGAGGCAAGAGAATCGCCTCAGCCCGGGAATTGGAGGTTGCTGTGAGCTGTGACATACGGCACTCTACCGAGGGCCACAAAGTGAGACTCCGTCTTTTAAAAAAAAACAAACATACGCGCACACAAAAGAGTAGAAAAAAAGAATATTGTGCTTTGAACTTCTTTTGAAAGTATTTTATTTATTTTTTTATTTTAATTTTTTTTTTTTTTTTTGAGACAGAGCCTCAAGCTGTCACCCCCTCAAGCTTAGGGGTACATGGCTGGCACCTTAGCTGCTTGAGCCACAGGCACCGAGCCGCCAAGCCGATTTTTAAAAATTTTTTTGTACCATACCTAACATGGCACACTGGTTGAAAATCACTGCTGTACAACTTTAGAGAACTCTGCCAGAGGAGAGCCAGAGATGTCTGCCTGGTAGATTATACTGCCAGAAACATTGGTATACAGGACATTTTGTTTTGCTTTTCCTTGTTTTGTTACTACTTCTATAGGATAGTGTTCCCAAAGCAGGATCACTGGGTCAAGGGGGTTGAACATTTTAATGGGTCTTAAAAGAATGATCAGATCAGCCTCACACCTTTTGAGATAGTTGCCTCTCCCCTCATTTTCATGGTTCTCTAGTAGTGAGTGAGACCTTGTTTATATTGTGGACATGGGATGGTCCCAAAGATAAAACAAACAGAGGGTTATTGGGGGGAGGTGTGTCTCTGTGTGTGTTTTCCTGGGAGAGCTCCAATGTCTTTGTACTCTGAATAGTTATTTATTTATTTATTTGTTTGTTTGTTTGTTTAGAGACAGAGTCTTACTTTGTCCGCCTTGATAGAGTGCTGTGGTGTCATAGCTCACAGCACCCTCCAACTCCTAGGTTTAAGCAGTTCTCTGGCCTCCCAAGTAGCTGGGACTACAGTTGCCTGCCACAATGCCTGGCTATTTTTTTAGAGATGAGGTCTCACTGTGGCTCAGGCTCGTTTCGAACCTGTGAGCTCAGGCAATCCACCCGCCTTGGCCTCCCAAGTGCTGGAACAGGCGTGAGCCACTGTGCCCGGTCATAGTCTGAATATTTAAAATGAAAGCCTTCTGTGGTCAAAGTTACTGATCCCTCTGGCCAGTGCTGGCCTCCACTGGCCCTGCAAGCTCATCTTGCTTGCCCTTCACTGTGGTCTGTTACTACGAGGAGAGCCTCATGCCAACTCTCTTATTTTGGCCCCTGAGGGGCCTGTATGGGCAAGAGGTTCCAAGGTGGCCAAGTGGGAAGGGCCTTGTTCTCTGGAAGTAGGCCATGTGGGACTTCCCTGTCCTGTCCTCTCTCTGCCTTGGTCCAAGGTAAGGGGTGAGTGTGAAGTACCCTCAATATCTAGGGGGTGAGAAGAGAGGCTGACACCACTGGTAGCATGAATGTGTAAAGCCAGCCAAGGCTGTGAAGCCTCAGTAGTACAGAATTTCTCTGAGGCCTGTTTGCCAGTGATGGGGCAAACACCAACTTTCTCCGCCCACTTCCTCTCAGAGATACAAATGGAATGTATCACATCAAGGGGTGGTTTTCTAAGAATCTCCATTGTGCCTCCGACTCCTGCAGCTGGCCTTTAGGACGACCTTGTTCCTGGTGGTCCCATAGCTGCTCTGGCACTGGGCCGGTCTTCCCAGACAGCCAGAGAGGAAGCAGAGTAGAGGAAGTGGAAAAGGAACATTTCCCATTTAGGAGACTCAGTGAAATATGAACTCGGGCATTGGCCTGTTGCTTTACTGCAGAGAAGACACTTAGGAACCTGCTGCCTTGGCCTGACCACAATCCTGCCCTCTTTATATCTGCTGAGCATAATTTCTTTGCTTCCTATTGTCTTCCCAATTCTTTATGTGGCTCAGAGAGCCCCAGGGTACTCATAAAGCTCTTTTCTGAGTACCTTCTGAGTTCCTTTATCCAGCCTGAGGCATGTACATGCTGATTGCCCCCTCCCACACACACAGCTGCCGGGTGCTAAACTGCTAGAGCTCAGTGGCTGGGAGCATATAGAGCAAGCCATGAAGGACAGGTACAGCCATTGCAGGGTTGTGTATGGAGAGTGGGCTGCTGCGTAGAGGGTAAAGAGGCAAGTGGGGCAAGAGGGCACTGGAAAAGAGTGGTCAGCTGCTCATTGGAGGGTTGTGGGACTGTTAGGGAAGGGGAAGGCAGTGCCCACAGGACCACTTGTTGAAGCTTGAAGCCTATTTATTGGATGGGAAAGTACATAGCAGATGGAGGCTGGTCCCTGCTGGGTGAGCAGTCCATGGGGCTAGACTGTATGAAGAAGTTCTGGCTTATTGTGGGCCGGGCGGGGGCGGGGCACCTGGTAGAGGGAGCAAATGTGGAGGCACTGAGATGTCTTCTGTGTCTGCCTCCTGTGGAGAGATAGCAAAGCTCAATTCAGTGGTTGCCAATGAGGGGGGTACTGTAGGTGGCTCAGGGTATTTGGTGCAAAGGCCACTGGGCTCACTGGGTTGCCCTTCGTCCTGTAGGCTCTGGGACAAGAAGCCCCTAAAGCATGGCTTGGTCTCTGCTTCGCTTTGGCCAGGGGAACAGCCTGTCCCTAGGTCTCAGGGACGGGTGGCCCTGGAGCTCAGCTGCTGGACTCTGCCTGATGCAGGCCCTGCCATAGTCGTCTACTCCATAAACAGTCTCTCTGTCTCTCCCTTTTTGTTTCCTTTGGTCCTCTTGATTGGTTGGTTCTGTGTAGAAAGAATACTGATGACTATAGAAATTCTGGAAACTACAGGAAATCAAAGCAAGTAAAATTCACTCCTAGGGAGAATCACTGTGGATATTTTTATTGTTTTTTTCTATGAATTTTCTCTTACATGTTCAGAACAATCCTTTGAAAACATTTTTAATGGTTAAATATGCATTTTAAAATGGCTGTAGCTATTTTTGAGTATGTGAGGAATTCAAGTGGTACATAAGGAAAGATACCTTCCTTCACTCCCAACTCAGCCTTTGGAGCCAGCTTCTTGGCTTCTTTCAGAGGTGGATTGTGCACAGAGAAGCAGATTTGCTGAGGCATATCCCTTCCCCTGCATGTTTGTTTTTACGTGCAGACAGCCTCCTATGCTACTGTTCCTCAGTATGCCTTGCTTTTCTCAATTGAGTGGGTCTGTCCTGGCATTTATTCATTGCACAAAAGTTCATAGTGTCTTCGGGTGGCGTCTGTGGCTCAAAAGGAGTAGGGCTCTGGCCCCATATGCAGGAAGTGGTGGGTTCAAACCCAACCCCAGCCAAAAACTGCAAAAAAAAAAAAACAAAAAACAAAACAGGGGGAAGCCCTCAGGGAAAAAAAAAGTTCATAGTGTCTTCATTGTCCCTTTGGCCATGCTACTGTTGGTATGGACCTTAGCACACATAGCCAGAGTTTACGTGATGCGCTCTTTCCCCTAGGAAAAGATTAGCTCCCGGAAAGGCCTCCTATGTCTGTGTCCTCCATAGCACCTGGCTCAGGTGGCCAGTGTGTTTTGCAGCTTTAGAATAGGAGGCCTGGCTCGGCGCCTATGGCTCAGTGGGCTAAGGCGCCAGCCACGTACACCTGAGCTTGCGGGTTTGAATCCAGCCTTGGCCCGCCAAACAACAATGACGGCTGCAACCAAAAAAAAAAAAAAAAAAAATGGCCGGGCGTTATGGCGGGTGCCTATAGTCCCAGCTACTTGGGAGGCGGAGGCAAAAGACTCGCTTGAGCCCAGGAATTGGAGGTTGCTGTGAGCTGTGATGCCACATTACTCTATCCAGGGTAACAGCTTGAGGCTCTGTCTCAAAAAAAAAAAAAAAAAAAGAATAGGAAGGCCTGGCCGAAAGGCTGAGGGATCCCACACCTTTATCTTTGGCTCCTTAAGAGCTGGGGATTGTCCCACACTTCCTCTGGCTCATTGCCCAGGCATCGCCCGAGGCATAGGAAGGGCCTGTGGAGTTGAATCCTGTCATCCCTTTTTCCTATACAGAAAGGTTCAGTGCAGGTGCCGTCCCCACTCAGTTCTGAGCAGTCAAGCTTGCAGAGATGACTAAAATAAGCCAGGCTTCTGGATGGTATGGGTTTCTGGGCTTGCTAGTAACTAATACCAAGCTTGTGGAGACCAGACAGACTGGTAAGGCAGGCAGGAAGAGACAAGGAAAGAGGCTTCAACTGCTGGTGGTGTGTCCTGGGTGGCAGTGTGCAGAAATAGGCACGTCCCTGCCACCCTGTGGGTCACACAAGGATTACTTTGTACCCACCCAGTTATTCCCAGTTTTATTGGGAGTATTTTGAGAGGCCTTGGCAGGCCATGCATGTATCTGCTGGGCTGTTAGTTCCAGCTACATACAAAGGTCACTTTCCGTGGGTTTTGGAAGATTGGAAGGTCACTCTATGTGCTTTCCCATTTTAGACTGTAAGTCAGCCATGCTTCCGTCCCAGCAAGTAGAGCTCTCAGGATCTGGGAAGGTGTCCTTGGGACAGCCGCATGTCCTGTAAGACACAGCTCTGTTCATTGTTGATGTCCACAGCCTGTGTCACTCCCACACAGCCTAATGAAAGACAAATGCTCTTGATTTCCTTGTGAACTCCAGGGAAGCCATGACATATATACTGTTGGAAGTGCAGGGCTCTAGCACCTCTTCCCCTCAGTAACCTCCTCATTCTAAATGGGGGTACAGAACCAGTACTTGGCTTCAGTGGCTTCCAGTTGCCAGTGACTCCCTAGTCGGTGCAGGCTGCTTCAACAGTTCTTGGCCTGCTAACAAGTTGTTGGGTGTTGACCTGCCCTACTGGTCTGGCTGGTGCTGTTAGTCACATCCTCCAAGAGCTATGATAGCACTAGACAGTGGTAATGGGTGCCTCTCCCCAGGACAACAGCATGAGCCTGCTTTATGTGGAAACCTATTGTCTTACTGTTTGTTTCTTGACTTTCCTTTTTATCTTAACTCTTGGTCTTCTTTTGGATTTTTTGATTTTTAACATTCCATTTCCTTTCTTTGTTAACCTGTTAATTATATACTCTTTTTCTTTTCTTTTAGTAGTTTCCAGGATAATAACACACATCCTTATCAAAGTCTAATACAAAATAGTAATACCTTTACTATTTCCCATATAGGACTTTAGAACACTTAATGCCATTTGCTGCTCTTTTTCTGCCTTTAATACTATTGTTGCTGTATTTTAAATACTATGAGTTATTATTGCTATTTTATGCAGTCAGTATTCATTTAAATTTATCTATGTATTTACCCTGCCTGGTGCATTTTTTCCCTGCATTTCCATGCTTCCTCCTGAGATCATTTTCATTTTCTTTTCTTTTCTTTTTTTTTGAGACAGTCTCAAGCTGCTGCCCTGGGTAGAGTGTTATGGCATTATAGCTCACAGCAACCTCCAACTTGGGCTCAAGCGATCCTCTTGCCTCAGTTTTTCTATTTTAGTAGAGACAAGGTCTTGCTTTTGCTCAGGCTGGTCTCGAACTTGTGAGCTCAAGCAATCCACCCACCTCAGTTTCCCAGAATGCTAGGATTACAGGTGTGAGCCTTCGCACCTGGCCAAGATCATTTTCCTTAGCCTGAAATACTCCCTTTAGTGACATATTTACTAATGCCTAATTCTCCTACTAATTTTGCTTTATCTGGAAAAGTTTTTCTCTTTTTTTTTTTTTTTTTTTGAGACAGAGCCACAAGCTGTCACCCTGGATAGAGTGCTGTGGCCTCACAGCTCACAGCAACCTCCAATTCCTGGGCTCAAGCGAGTCTTTTGCCTCCGCCTCCCAAGTAGCTGGGACTACAGGCACCCGCCACAACGCCCGGCCATTTTTTGGTTGCAGCCATCATTGTTGTTTGGCGGGTCCAGGCTGGTTTCAAACCCGCCAGCTCAGGTGTACGTGGCTGGCGCCCTAGCCTGCTGAGCCACAGGTGCCGAGCCAAAAAGTTTTTCTCTTGAAGGCTTTTTAACTAGATGTAGAATTCTGATTTGGCATTTTAGTTTCTTTCTATACCTCCATGGTATTATTTTGTTGTCTTATGGTTTCCATAATTTCACTTGAGAAGTTGGCTGTCAACTTCAGTTCTTTTGAAGGTTAGGTACCTTTAATTTAAAAATTTCTCTTTGTCTTTTGTTTTTAGTAGTTTGACAATTAGTTGCCTAAGTGTGCTTTTCTTTGGGGTTCATAATATCCCTTTAATTTATGGCTTAATGACGAATTCTTTCATAAATTCTGTACCCCAGTGCATAATTTTTTTATTCTGTAAAAACTTTGTTTTTTTCCCTTTTTTTTTTTTTGAGACAGAGTCTCACTTGGTCACCCTGGGGTTGAGTGCTATGGTCTTATTGCTCACAGCAACCTCAAACACTTGGGCTGAAGTGATCCTTTTGCTGCAGCCTTCTGAGTAGCTGGGACTACAGGCCCCCCCACAATGCCCGACTATTTTTAGAGACGGAGTTTTGCTCTTACACCGTCTTGAACTGGTCTTGAACTCATGAGCTCAAGCGATTCACCCGCCTCAGCCTCCCCGAGTGCTAGGTTTACAGGCGTGGGCCACTGTGCCTGGCCTATTCTGTAAATTTTTCAGTCATTATTTCTGTGAATATTGCTTGTGGCACTCTGTATGGTAGCTCTTTTCACCATGTTCCATATATCTCTTATGTCTTTTCTGTATTTACCAACTTTGTTCTTCTGTATCTCAGTCTGGATGTTTTTTAGCATATCCTGTGGTTCACTAATCCATTCTTTCACTGTATCTAAACTGTTGTTGAGCCTATTTATTGAATTCTTAATTTTGGTTATATTTTTTAGTAGTATAATTTCCATTTGATTAACTTTTTTTTTTTTGTTACTATTTTTTTGAAATGTGATGGGGGTCTCACTATGTTGCCTATGCTGGGCTTGAACTCCTAGGCTCAAGTAATCCTCCCACCTCAGCCTCCCAAGTAGCCGGGAGTACAGGTGCACGCCACTGTGCCTGGGCATTATTTATTTTTACAGTTTCCACTTCTCTGCTAAAATCATCTCATGGTCTCCTTTCCTGAACTTCGGTTAATCATAAGGATTTAAAATTTTATTTCTGATAATTCCAATATCTGGATTGCCTGTGAGTATATTTCTATTTTTTCTCATGGTTTAATTGAATCTTGGATATTGTAGTATTATATGTGAAAAATTCTAAAGATAATTTGAGGTCCTAGATAATTTATTTTCCTCCAGAGTGAATTTATTCTACCTTCTCATAGGCAGTTACCCTAGGGGTACCTTGACCCACCCTTTCAGGACTGATAAAGAAGCTTCCTCTCACCAATACCCAGTTACATTGTCCCCTCTGCCAAAGAGCTGGCCAGTTAAAACTGTGCTGATACCAAACTGTGTTTCAGTCCCTGAGAAGAGTGGTCTATTTCAGGTGAACCCTTGTTCTTAGGATGGGGCTTATGGGGGGGAGGGAGTCACAACAGAAAGTAGGTGGGGGGTTACCAGAACCCTCCTCTTTGCTGCCCTAACACACATCTCTCCAGCCCCATGAAACTGTAGGAAGCTCTGCTCAGCTTCTCTCCTTTTCGGCCACTGCTTATAAATGGACAGATACTTTTTTTTTTTTTTGAGACAGAGCCTCAAGCTGTCACCCTGGATAGAGTGCCGTGGCATCCACAGCTCACAGCAACCTCCAATTCCTAGGCTCAAGCAAGTCTCTTGCCTCCACCTCCCAAGTAGCTGGAACTACAGGCGCCCGCCACAACGCCCAGCCATTTTTTGGTTGCAGCCGTCATTGTTGTTTGGCGGGCCCGGGCTGGATTCGAACCCGCCAGCTCAGGTGTACGTGTCTGGCGCCTTAGCCCGTTGAGCCACAGGCGCTGAGCTGACAGATACTTTTAATGGGAGAGAGGTGTGCGAGGTCAGGTGCATTTTGTTGCATTTTCCTTATCTTCATGATCACAACCTCTAAAATCCTGGTCAGTTTGATATTTCTCCAAGGCCAATAAACAGATTTTTAAAAATATATGGTATCAGGTGTTAACTTGTTTGAAGAAAGGAAGTTGAAACCTAAGCTTGTATTGGAAAGGCCAGGCCCCTGCTGTGAGGATAAAATAACAGGTCCTGGCTCCGCGCCTGTGGCTCAATTGGCTAAGGCGCCAGCCACATACACCTGAGCTGGCGGGTTCGAATCCAGCCCGGGCCAGCCAAACAACAATGACGGCTGCAACCAAAAAATGGCCGGGCGTTGTGGCAGGCGCCTGTAGTCCCAGCTACTTGGGAGGTGGAG
>CAUYON010153395.1:0-15159 GCA_963573935.1 Arctocebus calabarensis | reverse complement strand
CGCCTGTAGTCCCAGCTACTAGGGAGGCTGAGGCAAGAGAATCGCTTAAGCCCAAGAGCTGGAGGTTGCTGTGAGCAGTGTGACGCCATGGCACTCTACCCAGGGCGATAAAGTGAGACTCTGTCTCTACCAAAAAAAAAGATATAAAAACAGGGCAGTATATCTTAGTTATTATTTGAGAAATTTATGTGGCAAACATAAGAAAATTAGAAAAATCTTTACGAAAAGACAAGGGAAGAAATGGAAAGGAAATAAAGTATAAAAGGTAAGGGTAGGATCAGTGGTTAGAGCACCAGCCACATACCCTGGAACTGGCAGGTTCCAATCTAGCCCAAGCCTGACAAACAATGACAACTGCAACCAAAAAGTAGCTGGGCATTGTGGTGGGTGCATGTAGTCCCAGCTACTTGGGAGGCTGAGGCAAGAGAATCACTTAAGCCCAAGAGTTTGAGATTGCTGTGAGCTGTGATGCCACTGCACTCTACCCAGGGCAACGGCTTGAGACTCTGTCTCAAAAAAAAAAAAAAATTTGGGCAGTGCTGTGGCTCAGTGTGTAGGGCGCCAGCCCCATATACCAAGGATGGTGGATTCCAACTCAGTCCCGGCCAAACTGCAAACAAAAATATAGCCGGGCGTTGTGATGGGTGCCTGTAGTCCCAGCTACTCTGGGGACAGAGGTAAGATAATCACCTAAGCACCTAAGCACCTAATCACCTAAGCACCTAAGCACCTAAGCACCTAAGTGATGCCACAGCACTCTACCAAGGGCGACAAAGTCAGACTCTGTCCCTTAAAAAAAAAAAAATTGTTTGCTTTGCAGTCTCAGGATACAAGTTAAGTTCAAAAACAAAAACAGGTATGGGTAAACTATAAAAAAACAGAGCCCATGTTATTGAAGAAAGTAAAAATGAAAAAAAAATATGGCTCGGCACCCGTAGCACAGTGGTTACGGCACGAGCCACATACACCCATGCTGGCGAGTTCAAACCTGGCCTAGGCCAACTAAACAACAATGACAACTGCAACCAAAAAATAGCCAGGTGTTGTGGTGGGTGCCTGTAGTCCCAGCTACCTGGGAGGCTGAGGCAAGAGAAGAGCTTAAGACCAAGAGTTGGAGGTTGCTGTCAGCTGTGATGCCATAGCACACTACCAAGGCGATAGAGTGAGACTCTGTCACAAAAAAAAAAGTAAAAAGTTGATTCCTTACTATTGAAGAAGGAAATAATGAAAAATTATAACATAAAAAGAAAAATATATATATTAAAAAAAGAAAAATCTAGGAGAAAATAGTTGAAAAAAATTGCCAAATATGGCCTGGACAACTGGTGATGTTTTGTGGTAAGAGCTGTTTATCATAACACTGATACAGCCGGATAAGAGGGATGTTTGAAGTATCTCTCTTGCTGAGAAGACCTGGTCCCATCTTCCTGATTTCTTTGCCTTCAATCCCCATTGGGTTGGAAGCCTGAAGCTCTCCTCAGCATGCTTAATAGATATGTCTCAACCTTTCTAAATCTTTCCCTTTGCCATGCAGTGGCTTTCCCAGGAAAGCATGGGCTGCTCAAGTCTCTCCATGGGTGACTACCCAGCTTATCAAGTGCGCCAGAATTGACCTTGCACTAGAACCCGGAGGGCTGATCACGCAGGACAGCTGTCTCACAATGACTGTGCTTGGCTCTAGTTGAACAAGAACTCTGCTGTGCCAGTCCCAGCCCCTTGGCGCTATTCAAGATGATTTGCTTGTTTGCCCAAGGTCTCCCTAGATAACTCAAGCAAGTGCCAAGGATCAAAAAGAAAAAAAGAAAAACAGCCTATGGGTTAGGCCCTCTCTGTCTGAAAATTGCTGAAATGACTGGCCTCTGCTGGTATGCAAGTACTTGCCTCTGAGCCAGTTCTCCACTGCTCCTGACCTCGTCTTGGGCTCCTAAAGTCTGTTGCTGTCTCTCTGTGACCCGAAGTGATGTTTTTGGGCAGGACCCACCAGCCAGCAGTGGCTGGAGTCCTTTCTCCTCTATAGCTACGAAGAAGCTGTCTCTGGTCCGCCATCTTGATTTGCCACCTGAACTGTAGTTACTGTATCACTCTGACAAATTTCCAGATGCATGATGCAATGTTCAAGTTGCTGTAACAATGCAGATGATATTTGAGAAAAGATACTATCATTATAACACCAAGTTTTGCTATCAAGACAACATCTATAAAACTTTTAATTATTAAGCCTGTATAATAGAGATAATATGAGTAAAAATTATTTTATTATTATTATTATTATTGTTTGAGACAGAGTCTCACTTTATTACCTTCAGTAGAGTGCAATGGCATCACAGCTCACAGAAATCTCCAACACCTAGGCTTAGACGATTCTCTTGCCTCAGTCTCCCAAGTAACGGGGACCACAGGTGTCCACCACAATACCTGGCTATTTGTTGTTGTTGTTGTTGTTGCAGTTTGGCCAGGGCTGGGTTTGAACCCACCACCCTCGGTACATGAGGCCAGCGCCCTATCCACTGAGCCACAGGTGCTGCCCTGAAAATTATTTTTTTTAATTAAACAAGTAGGGCCATTTGATATTTGACAAAAGAACCTCTTCAATATCAAATTCTCTATTCTAAACCAATGAAAAAATGAAACAGATTCTTGGTATTAACCGTAACATTGATAATCATTTGCATTTACTGATGACATTTCCTTAGGCAGTAGGCTGATGAAATTTACAAATTATTTAATATTTACAACAATCTACATCATAGACCCTATTTTCACCTCTACCTTGTAGTTTCAGGATTTAATAAAGCAACAAATAGGAAAATATTTATTTACTTTAAATTGACACATAAAGTTATATATATTTATTGTATACAACATGATTGGTTTGAAATATATGCACATTATCAAATGGCTAAATTGAGCTAGTTAACAAATATCTCACATAATTGTCATTTTTGAAATAAGAACACTTAAATCTACTTTTAGCATTTTTCATGAATATATTGCTATTAACAATAGTCAACATGCTATACAATAGATCTCACAAATGTATTCCTCTTATCTACTTGAAATATTGGATTTTTTTTTTTTTTTGAGACAGAGCCTCAAGTTGTCACCCTGGATAGAGTGCTGTGGCATCACAGCTCACAGCAACCTCCAATTTCTGGGGTCAAGCGAGTCTCCTGCCTCCATCTCCCAAGTAGCTGGGACTACAGGCACCTGCCACAATGCCCGGCCATTTTTTGGTTGCAGCCGTCATTGTTCTTTGGTGGGCCCGGGCTGGATTCGAACCCGCCAGCTTAGGTGTACGTGGCTGGCGCCTTAGCCACTTGAGCCACAGGTGCCAAGCCAAATATTGGATCTTTTGACACACAACTTTGTCAGCACCCTCCATTACCAACTCAGCCCCTGACAATCATCATTCTTACTCTCTACTTCTATGAGCTCAACTATTTTTAGATTCTATACAAGAATGAGATTTTTCTGGGCCTGGCTTTTATCACTTAATGTAATGTCCTCCAGGTTGATTTTGTTGTTGCAAATGACAGGATTTCCTTCTTTTTACCTATAAAAATGAAAATTAATATGGAAAAATAAGCAAATATGTCACTTAAGCATTTTATTTTATGCCTAACAAAACATTTATAGATGTTCTCCTACTTATAATCTATATCGCTACCTGCCACAATATAACTAAATTGAATAAACTTTCCTTCTGGTTGATTTTAAGCTGTGTAATTAATTTGTTGAATGATCCTTTTAGCTCAGCCTCCCAAGTAGCTGAGACTACAGACACCCACCACAATACAATGCCCATCTACTTTTTCTACTTTTTGTAGAGACAGGAATGCACTTTTGCTCAGGTTGGTCTCCAACTGCTGAACTCAAGCGATCCACCAGCCTTAGCCTCCAAGAGTGCTAAGATTATAGGTGTGAGCCATCACACTCAGGTCAAATTTTTATTTTATATGAAGAAGCTGTCATGAGTTTATGTGGCCTATAGGACTATGCAGAGAAGGTCACAAATTCATTCCAAAAGTTAATCTGAGGGTGTGGTTCTACATACTGCAGAGTTCTAAGGTATAGTGATATAGAGTACGGACAGAAGACATCCCCTAGACCAAAACTCTATATAGCAACATGTAGCCCTTATTGACTAGGAGGATGCATAATGTTTCAGTGCATCAAGTCTTATAAAATATTATAATTAGTGTAATCCAAAAGAATCTACTGAAGAATGATGAAAACTCTTAGTGAACAGGAAGCAAGATAATAAAATATGAACCATTCTATGTACTAACCATATTTTTAAAAGAATGTTAGATAAAAATCTACCAATAGAAGAAAAAATATATATGTATGTTTTTTGGCAGTTATTGGCTGGAGCCAGGTTTGAACCTGCCACCTCCAGTATATGGGGCCGGCGCCCTATTCCTTGACCCACAGGCGCTGCCCAAAGAAAATACATATATATATATATTTTTGTAGAGACAGAGTCTGACTTTATCACCCTCGGTAGAGTGCCGTGGCGTCACACAGCTCACAGCAACCTCCAACTCCTGGGCTTAGGCAATTCTCTTGCCTCAGCCTCCCGAGCAGCTGGGACTACAGGTGCCCACCACAATGCCCGGCTATTTTTCTGTTTTGCACATCAGCCGAGGCTGGGTTTGATACCGCCACCTTTGGTATATGGGGCTGGTGCCCTACTTGATGAGCTACAGACACCGCCCAGAAAATATTTTTTTTGAATAATTAGTAATCAAACTGGCAAAGATTTTTTTTTTTTTTTGAGGCAGAACCTCAAGCTGTCACCCTGGATAGAGTGCCATGGCATCACAGCTCACAGCAACCTCCAATTCCTGGGCTCAAGTGAGTCTCCTGCCTCTGCCTCCCAAGTAGCTGGGACTACAAGCGCCCGCCACAACGCCCAGCCATTTTTTGGTTGCAGCCATCAATGTTGTTTGGCGGGCCCGGGCGGATTCGAACCCATCAGCTCAGGTGTACGTGGCTGGCGTCTTAGCCCGTTGAGTCACAGACGCCGGGCCACAAACTGGCAAAGATTAGTCAGTACTCCTTTAAATAACTTCCCAGTTGTTCTGAATATGAAAAAAAGCTATATAGTAAATTAGTATGTATTTATAATCTTGGGAGACTCAATATTATACAGATGTTAATTACATTAATATTCCAAAATAACTAATATTTTGACATTGATTTTCATCTGAACAACAACCAAATAACATAAAAGAATTAAAATAAAATCTCTGAAAGGTGGAGAGGAATATGCCTTCCAATTTTATTTTAAAGCTAACATAATTAAACCAACCCTGGAAGTACCTTAAGTACTATGAGAGGAAACTATCCAACAGAATCAACAGCTTAAGTGCTGTGGGCAGAGTTTATAGATGCCAATAAAAATGTTAAAACTTAATTCACAGCATACAGCAAATACTTCCCACATGTGCTAAAGAGAGGCTATTTCTTCTAACCATTAATAAATTCAATGCAGGGCGGCTCCTGTGGTTCATCGAGTAGGGCGCTGGCCCCATATACTGAAGGTGGCGAATTCAAACCTGGCCTCCACCAAACTGCAAAACAGAAAAATAGCCGGGCGTTATGGTGGGTGCCAGTAGTCCCAGCTACTCGGGAGGCTGAGGCAAGAGAATGGCCTAAGCCCAGGAGTTGGAGGTTGCTGTGAGCTGTGTGACGCCACAGCACTCTACTGAGGGCGATAGAGTGAAACTCTGTCTCTAAAAATAATAATAATAATAAATAAAAATAAATAAATAAATTCATTGCAAGGATATAATAATAAAACTGGCTTGGCACTTGTAGCTCAGCAGCTAAGGCACCAGCCACATACATGGGAGCTGTCAGGTTGAAACTCAGCTCTGGCCTGCCAAACAATGACCACTACAACCAAAAAATAGTCAGGCATCATGGCAGGCACCTGTAGTCCCAGCTACTTGGGAGGCAGAGGCAAGAGACTCACTTGAGCCCAGAAATTGGAGGTTGCTGTGAGCTGTGATGCCACTGCACTCTATCTAGGGTGACAGCTTGAGGCTCTGTTTCAAAAACAAAAAAAAACTTAAATTTTCACTTCATAACTGCATTTTGTGTTGTGGAAGTATGAAATTTAAGAACATAAACCCCCAGGCTCTCCCTCAAAAAAAACCCAGACTGACAGCTATTACGTATTAGGTGATAAAATCAAGTTATGGATAAATCTACATACTACAATAGCTCTTTCCTAGAAATAAGCAACATTGAAACACTGTCTTCTATAATTATCAGCAGGTTAATTGTGCATTTGAGCATAAACAATTGTGGGAGTATGCTAGGAGGATAAAGTTTTACTTTTAAATGAGCTAGTATTACGATTATAATTAATAGGGAATTTTTTAGGCGGCGCTCATAGCTCAGTGGTTAGGACGTTGGCCATATATACTCAGGCTAGTGGGTTTGAACCCAGACGGGGCCAGCTAAACAATCAACTGCAACAAAAAAAAATAGCCTGGTGTTGTGGCAGGCAGAGTCCCAGCTACTTGGGAGGCTGAGGCAAGAGAATCGCTTGAGCCCAAGAGTTTGAGGTTTCTGTGAGCAGTGATGCCACTACACTCTACCCAGGGAAACAGCTAGAGACTGTCTCAAAAAAAAAAAAATTCCTCAATATGAACAAACTATTGAAGGTTTTTTTTGTTTGTTTGTTTTGCAGAGACAGTCTCACTTTATCGCCCTCGGTGGAGTGCTGTAGAGTCACACAGCTCACAGCAACCTCCAACTCCTGGGCTTAGGCGATTCTCTTGCCTCAGCCTCCCGAGTAGCTGGGACTACAGGTGTCCACCACAACTCCTGGCTATTTTTTTTGTTTTGCAGTTCAGCTGAGGCTGGGTTTGAACCCACCACCTTCAGCATATGGGGCCAGCGCCCTACTCACTGAGCCACGGGTGCCGCCCAATACTGAAGGTTTTTAAGAAAAGCTTCAATAGAGGAGCACAGAAAAGGATATTTGTTATAAAAAAGTGTTATTTTACTGAAACTATGATAATTTAAATCATGGATATGCCTCAAAATATTGAATGAGCCTTTAATGAGACAGAACTATCAACTTGAATGATATCAGTCAATATTGAGTATGTGTGGGAAACATACAAGCTCTTCAGTTACATCCCCATATTTTAATATTACATATTAATTAAAACCTTAGAGTATAAACCATGAAGTTTTTTGTTTGTTTGTTTTTGTTTTTTTGAGATAGTCTAACTTTTTCGCCCTCGGTAGAGTATCATGGTGTACAAATCACAGCAACCTCCAAGTCTTGGGTTTAAGAGATTCTCTTGCCTCAGCTTCCCAAGTAGCTGGGACTACAGGTGCCCACCACAACACTCAGCTATTTTTTGGTTGCAGTTGTCAATGCCATTTTACCTGGCCGGGGCCAGGTCCGAACCTGCCACCCTCTGTATATGGGGCCCTCCCTACCCACTGAGCACAGGCATTGCTACTGTCATGAAGTTTTTGATGCAAATAAACATGCCTATCCGTATTCAGAAAAGTACAGACAAAATGTACCTATTTGAATTGGGCAAAGGAGTGATTCCACTTTTAAACAAAAACCACCAATTCCTTCATGTATGTGTTTGTGCACTAACCTTATACATGTTTCACTGTGCACAGAACGTATCACATCAGGCATCTGCTACTGATTAGGAAGGAGGTGGGAATGAAGAGTAAAGGCAAATTAGAAACATTTTAAATGCTTATTTGTACTATTTCTCTATTTGGCATGACAAGTGTTACTTTTATATTCCAAAATACAACAAAATAAAAATTCCATTTGGGCTGCTCATGTTCTGTGCATCTTGAACAAATCACCTATGTCATTATTAGAGATTATTCCATTCTATTTTATGTATTTTTGTGCTATCTTCCTAATTAGGATGAGGAAATACCACTTTTGTAATAAAAAATGTAGAGGAATCGGGTGGCGCCTGTGGCTCAGTCAGTAAGGCGCTGGCCCCATATACCGAGGATGGCGGGTTCAAACTCAGCCCAGCTGAACTGCAACAAAAAAATAGCCGGGTGTTGTGGCGGGCACCTGTGGTACCAGCTACTCGGGAGGCTGAGGCAAGAGAATCGCCTAAGCCCAGGAGTGGCAGGTTGCTGTGAGCTGTGTGACGCCATGCCACTCTACTGAGGGTAATAAAATGACACTCTGTCTCTACAAAAAAAAAAAAATGTAGAGGAAAACATTTAAATAGAAAAAGGAAATCCGAATCAGTCTTGGGCACACATGCCTAACACTTACCTTCTAGCAAGGTTCAAGTTTTATGATTAGAAAAAAAGGAATACACTGCATAGTGTAATTTATAACAAGAGAAACCAAACAACCAACAAACAAAGAAAAACGACTTCTCCTGAATGATTACTTCTATGTCAGGTATTGACTTAAGAGCTTTTATGAGCATCATACCCTATAATCCTCCCAAAAAACCTTGGCAGAGAGAGTGGGTTATTACACCTGCCTCCCATATTTGCTGTGGATATCAAATGAGCCAATATGTACCTAAATATTTTGGCAAATTGTGAAATCAAAGCAAGTAGGTTATATATGTAGTAAATTTTCAACTGCATGTCCAACAACACACATGTACTCCTAACATTTTAACTTTCTATTTGAAAACTATTGGCAAATAATACACAAGGATGTAAGAGCTTTGAGCAAATAAACAAAAATGGCAGGGTGGCACCTGTGGCTCAACGAAGTAGGGTGCTGGCCCCTTATGCCGGAGGTGGTGGGTTCAAACCCAGCCCCGGCCAAAAACTGAAAAAAAAAAAAAATGGCAACTGTAAACTGTAAAAGTATCATTTTTTAAATCAGAATTTGTTCAGGTAATTTGAGTTTCATGCTGCTTCCAGGACAACTTTGGATGAGCTGATCCCCAAATCATGACAAACTGCTTTCCCTAGAGCTTGTATATGAAAAATTATTTTGGAATCCTATTCCAGCACTGAAATAGTAGAGGTAGTGGCTTACTACTCAAAGTGTGGCTGAGGGATCAGAAGCAGAGGCATCGCTTGAGAACCTGTTAGAAATCTTGTATCTTAGGTTCTACTCCAAATATACTTAATTAGAATTTGCATTTTAAACAAAATCCCCAAGTAACTTCTATCTACGTTAAAGTTTGACAATCAGTGGTATAGAATACCTTAAGATGTCCTTCTCTTATAAACTTAGAAATATGAGATAAAGTATCACAAACCTTTTTTTCCTTCTCTTTTTGATAGAGTTTCACTCTGTTACCCTGGGTAGAGTGCTGTGGCATCATCATAGCTCCCTTCAACCTTAGTCTCTTGGGCTCAAGCAATCCTCTTGCTTCAGCCTCCTCAGTAGCTGGGACTACAGGTGACCATCATGATATCTGGCTAGGATTTTTTCTATTTTTAGTACAGATGGGGTCTTGCTCTTGCTTAGGCTGGTCACAAATTCATAAGTTCAAGCAATCCATCCAACTTGGCCTCCCAGAGTGCTAGATTACAGGTGGGAGCCACTGGGCCCAGCCCACAAACCTTTTTTCAGTGTAGAATTGAGTTCATAATAAAGCAGGGCCCACATTAATAAAGGAGAAATTACCAGAAGAGTAAATGGAGATTAACATTGGCTGGTGGGAGGGCTTTTGCTAGGCACAATAATCTAAAGCTTAGAGCTTTACACTAGTGGCAGGACGGGGGCATGAGTATGAACCCAGACAAGGTAGGAGATTAGAATAAAACTCTCACAATGAAGTCATCTAATCACATTAATTTTTCGTTCCTAATAACCCACTTAGAAAGTAGGCTGACTTACATCTACCAAAAACCTACAGTAAACCTATTTTAACATGAAATAGTTTCTCTTAGTATTAATCATTAGTGAAAGATATTCCACATCATTAATGATCAGAGAAATGCAAATCAAGATCAAGGGGATAAAGTTTACTTCTATTTTATTGACAAAAACATAAAAGGCTGATGACACCTAGTGTTGGCCAAGATGTGAATGCACCCCAAACAATCCTGGGAGTGGGGGTGGGGTCTACATAGTGGAGTAAATAGGGGAAATTGTTTAACTATTACCTGCTGAAGATGAATTTAATACAGTTGCAACAATAAGAACAATTTTTATAACCTTCTAATAAAACAATGACAATGATATACCTTCATAAACACTTCATTTTATTATATGTAAATTTATTTGTTTGAATACAGAGTATATATATATATATATATATATTTTTTTTTTTTTTTGCAGTTTTTGCCCAGGGCTGGGATTGAACACGCCACCTCTGGCAGATGGGGCTGGCGCCCTACTCCTTTGAGTCACAGGCGCTGCCTGAATACAGAGTGTATTTTCAAATGCTAAGTTATCAAGCCATTTATGTTGGTTGAAAAGAAATTTTATTTATTTATTTATTTTTGAGACAGAGTCTCACTATGCCACACTCGGTAGAGTGCCATGGCGTCACAGCTCATACCAACCTTAAACTCTTGAGCTTAAACAATTCTCCCAAGTAGTTGGGACTACAGGCATCCACTGCAACGCCCTGCTATATTGTGGCTGCAGTTGTCATTGTTTAGTAGGCCTGGCCTGAGCTTGAACTCACCACCTTCAATGAGCTACAGGTGCCAAGCTGGTTGAAAAAAATACTGGCCAGGCTTGTGACTCACATCTGTAATTCCAGCACTTCTGGAGGCTGAAGTAAAAGAATGGCTTGAACCCAAGAGTTTCAGGCTGTAGTGAGCTAAGGCTGCACCACTGCAATCTAGCCTGGGCAACAAAGAAAAATAAGTCTCTTAATTTTTAAAAAAAAATAATTACTGAATAAATTTCCTTAACTAGGTTACAATGAGACAACAATATGGCTACCATTTAAAAATTAATAATTAAAATAATTTCTTCTTTCAAAAAGGAAACTAAATTATGTCATTTGCTTTCTATATGAATTTTAAAAGTCAATGAAATTTCTACAATCACTGCTTTCTTACTCTAGAAAAATACAAGTAATTATACAGTATAATCAATAACAGCAAAAGTACCATGATACTAATTAAAATTTCATACTTTTTAAACATATTTAGTGCATATTTAATAATTTCATTTAATCCTCACAATACCACTAGAATATAAAAATATAATCTTACATCACAGAATTCTTGTGAAATTTGAATAAGGCACCTCTTTTCCAAATAATTTTCTAAAGCAAAAGTTATAAAGACACATAAATTAAATGTGTTATAAAGACACATAATTAATGTCCTGGCTCAGCGCCTATAGCTCAGGGGCTAGGGTGCTAGCCACATACACCAGGGCTGGCAGGATCGAATCCTGCCCATACCTGTTAAACAACAATGACAACTACAACCAAAAAATAACCGGGCATTGTGGCAGGTGCCTGTAGTCCCAGCTACTTGGGAGGCTGAGGCAAGAGAATCACTTAAGCCCAAGAGTTTGAGGTTACTGTAAGCTGTGACACCATGGCACTCTACCCAGGGCAATAGTGTGAGACTCTGTCTTAAAAAAAAAAACTTAATGTCCATATTCACATTTATTAAGAAAATGCATTATTGACTGAGTGAAGTGATTCATGCCTATAATTCTAGCACTCTGGGAGTGCCAGGGCAGGTGGACTATCTGAGCACAGCAAGGGCAACAAAGTGAGACTGTGTCTCATGTGTAGAGAACTCCAGGGCACCACACTCCTCACAAACATACTCAAGGTGTAAGGGGCTCCCCACCGTCATAGTTGGTCTCTGTATTGATCGGACAGCGGGTTCAGCAGGGACCTGCTGATACCATTCTAACTCATACCTGCACAAAGAGCCATGCTTCCTAGTTTTGCACACCAGCTAGCAAGCCATACCCCTTGAGCTCCACATGTCAGCCAGCCAGCCAGGCATCACCCAGCAGCAGCACATGTGACACCACGTCTGAGGTCCAGCTCTCCACCATGGACCTGCTACCCACAAGCTAACCTGTGCTGCATATGACCGCAACACGGAGATGCGGAACAAACCACCATAGCACTGACACTTGTGGCCACTGCCTAGCTATCCTTGCCAAACAACAACTCCAATAGCCATGAGAAGACTCAAACAAAGCAGTTTGCCACAATGCCAACATTTGTGGAGAGGGACTCACTCAGCCACCTGCCTGAGCTTTCAACAGCAGCCTAAGGACCAACTCACCACTCCACATGAAGAACCTACAGCACTGGTTTGACTGTGACAACCACCAGGGAATGAGAAAACATAAAAAATATCAGTATTGGGTATATATCCTCAAGACCAAAAATCACATCATAAAAAAGATATTAGTACCAGAATGTTTATTGAAGCCAAATTCATAATTGCTAAGTCATCGACCCATGAATGAATTAATATATCTTTTTGAATACAATATAATAGATATTTCAGATAAAGGTATTAGAAGCAATCAATTCTTTTGTACTCATAAAAAAAAATAGAATCATAGGGAATCACAACACACACATGCCCTAAGGTCTGTCACATTGCAAGGATGTCCATAAACATTATTTTCATATTCTCATTTGATAAGCTATTTCACATAGAAATTACTCTAAGAAAACAATTTTGGGTTTTTCAAATATAAATGTACACAGATCAATAAAACCTTTTTAAGCCAGCTTAATCTGCGTAGAGCATTTATTTAGCACTGTATGAGATACAAAATTTGTAAATTGAAAGTACATGCAAGCTTCCTTCTTTCCCCCATAGTTCTACACTCTGAGTATCTCCTTTAAGAGGACAGAGTCCTGAAAACAACACAGGCCAAGACACTTAGTTGCCATTATATGGTTTTATAATGACCCTAGGAGAGTTGCCACCCATATACGTGAGCTCTGAACAGCAGTTAAGATTCAGAGATGCCCAGAACTTACGAGCTTCGGGAGGTGAGAGCTGCCCCTGATCTTCCTCTATACTTCTCTTAGTGTTTATCCAGGGCTCTGCTCATTCAGGAAATATTTATCCATTTAATGAATAGTATGTATTCTGCAGGAAAGCCAAGAGCTTTGCAAACAGCAATAGCTTTTCCTTCTTCAATCAATTCCCTGATTTCAAAATGCCGAAATCAGGGAATTGTCTCCAACAAGGAAGCAGCCCAACCAATGATAACAGGATGTTTCTCAGCTTTTGCACTCTGAGAGGATACTGTGAGCCCCTGAGTGGAAAAGAGACAATAAAACACATTCAGTTACCTCTTAACCTCTTATCCAAATTAATCTTCTTTGTAAATGGATGTCTAGTTCTTCGCAGGGACCAGCATAGAAAAGGTAAGAGTCAGAGGAAGCTCAGGATCAGACACAGAAGCAGAGCCATGAAGTAGGGAAGGTGACAGAAAGCCACGTGTCAAGGAAACACAGGACACAGTGAATCTGGTGAAGTAAACTAAGCAAACACTGTGTGGTCAACAACAAAGATAGTGGAAATCATAACTGATAGAGAAACTGAGGCACAGAGGTGAGAGGTGGGTTTTCTTTTTTTATTATTATTTTTTATTAAATCATAACTTTGTACATTGATCCATATGGGGTTCAGCTTCGAAATACAATGTGAAATGCTTACATTGAAATAATGACACATCCATCACAATTATACTCAATTCTTAATAGCTTTGAAATGTAAATTGCATCATGCACATTAGGTGAGATCCCTCCAAATACCCTCCCTCCTCCCATAACCCCCTCCACTCCCCTCTCTCTCCTCTTCCTTTCTACTTTCTGGACTACAGTTATGTTTTGTCATTTGTATGAGGGGATAGGTGATTATATATTAATTTTGTAATAGTATTAAATACAGTGGATACTCTTTCCCCATTCTTGAGATACTTTGCTAAGAAGAAGGTATACTACTAGGTATAGTAGAGAAATTATAGGATCAAGTGACAGATCTATTTTTAGATCTCTAAGTATCCTCCAAATATCTTTCCAAAAAGAACGTATTAGTTTGCATTCTCACTAGCAATGTACAAGTGTTCCCTTTTCTCGACATCCACACCAACATCTCTGGTTTGGGGATTTTTGTGATGTGGGCTAATCTTGCTGGGGTTAGATGATATCTCAAAGTAGTTTTGATTTGCATTTCTCTGATAATTAAGGACGATGAGCATTTTTTTCATGTGTCTGTAGGCTGTGCACCTGTCTTCTTCAGAGAAGTTTGTCTTCAGGTCCCTTGCCCACCCTCAGATGGGATCACTTGTTTTCTTGCTAATATGTGTGAGTTCTCTGTGGATTCTGGTTATTAAACCTTTGTGGGAGGCATAACTGCAAATATCTTCTCCCATTCTGAGGGCTGTCTGCTTGCTTTACTAATTGTGTTCTTGGCTGTGCAGAAGCTTTTTAGTTTGATCAGGTCCCAGTAGTGTATTTTTGATGCTGCTTTAATTGCCTGGGGATTCCACCTCATAAAATATTCACCCAGGCTGATTTCTTTAAGGGTTTTCCCTGCACTTTCTTCTAGTATTTTTATAATTTCATGTCTTAATTTTAAATCTTTAATCCAGTGAGAGTCTATCTCAGTTAATGGTGAAAGGTGTGAGTCTAGTTTCAGTCTTCTACAGGTCACCTGCCAGTTCACCCAGCACCATTTGTTAAATAGGGAATCTTTTCCCCACTGAATGTTTTCAAATGGCTTGTCAAAGATGAAATAACGGTAAGTAGCTGGGTTCATTTCTTGGTTCTCTATTCTGTTCCATAGATCTACCTCTCTGTTTTTGTGTCAATACCATGCTGTTTTGATCACTATCAATTTATAGCATAATATGAGGTCTGGTAGCGTAATTCCACATGCTGCTTTGTTTTTATTTCTGAGTAATGTTTTGGCTAGTCGATGTTTTTTCTGATTCCATATAGAACTATGTATTATTTTTTTCAAGATCTTTAAAGTATTACAATAGAGCTTAATAGGGATTGCATTAAAATTGTATATTACTTCGGGTAGTATGGACATTTTAACAATGTTGATTCTTTCCAGTCATGAGCATGGTATGTTTTTCCATTTGTTAACATTTTTAGCTATTTCTTTTCTTAGAGTTTCACAGTTCTCTTTATAGAGATCTTTCATGTCCTTTGTTAGGTAAACTCCCAAATATTTCATCTTCTTTGGCACTACTGTGAA